>DWKA01000537.1:0-16129 GCA_018249155.1 Panoquina ocola ocola
ATACACAGTCCGCAACTCCGCCCCGCATGACTCCGTTTCTCCGCTCCGCAGCCTCGCTCCGCACCAATGGACAGGCAGCCTAAGAGGTCATCAGTGTCATTACATACATCATAAGTTAAGGTACCTAAGGAAGGTATATTACCATCATTTTACTGTCATCGCCATCGCATCCGACTTAATCAATCAGACTCAACCGGATTCTAATTTCGTTGATCAGCAGATCGCACCAATCAACGCCAAAGCGAAAGGTCCCAGGCACGAATATGACGACGAGTAGACGAATGTTTTTCTCGAGTCGAAAGAGTTTATTTGAATTCTCCATTTCACCAGTGACGCAGGGAATCCCAATGCAGAAATATTAGCTGATTCAGCAATCTCTTTTGTAATTGAAATAAAAATCGCTTTCAGGTTGGAACTAACCATCCAGTTCTGAAATCCGCAAAGAATCTCCTAATCGGATCAAAGTGCAACCTCCAGTCTATAGGTCTTATCGTTCTGCTAGTATCCAAGGCAGCAGGGTTCAACGCAACTGATTACACTGGCGATCATCATGACTCTGGAGTCCTGCACGCCCAGAGAGCTCTCGCCGAGATCGTGGAGATGAAACGAACCGGCCACCTCATTCACAAGACGATGGCGAACCTTCAGGATAAGCAGAGTTGTGGGGACAAATACAAGGACTTGTTGTATGGGAACAAGATTGTGCTACTCACAGGTAATCCTACTGATATTATAAATGCGAAAGTTTGTATGTTTGTTTGTTTATTAGTTACTTCATCACGCAAAAATTGCCTAACCGATTTTCATGAAATTTGGCACACGCATAGTGGGTAACTTGGGTGTTAAACCCAAGTGTTAAACATAGGTTAATTTTTATCCCGGAAATCCCGCGGGATCGGTCCACCATCACCACAAATTCCACGCGAGCGAAGTCGCGTGTGGAAACTAGTACTAGGTATATAAGACAAATTAATTATTAGATGTCTCAAAACTGTTATTTCCTTACTAGTATCGAGTATGTAACCTAATGGAGCAGTAATATGAGCTAGAAAATTCCGAACTGATCAGTGATTTGTCACAGATAAATAACAATTTAAAACAGTCCCGCACTAACAAGTGACCAAAGTGAGCTGTATGTCGGCCAATCAGAGCCCAGAGACAGGCGCAGTGTTTTGGCGTCATTTTTGTTTTCGAGCAAAACCTAATATACCTAACAATACCGCTGTAATGTTAAGTAATATTTTCTCTATAGACATAATATTGTGGTGGTTATAAGGTTATATATTATATTATGTTATGGTGGGATATAATTCCGTGGTCAACTATTTTAATACATTTTAAACACGTACCTACTACCTAAACAGAAGTATGCACACATTTTCGAACCTTACCCGTATAAGTTTTGCAAAAAAAAATGCATGCAACCTTGATCGAGAAACGTTATTATAATCTACAATGTTTCTATATTTCAATATTGAGCTCATATAAATATTGCAAAAAATTTACATTCCAGTGAAAATGGATGATCGTATTAAATTTTAAAGACCTACTAGTCGTACCACCCACTGCGCACGGCAACAGCTGAATCTAATTAGGAGTACACAATATAGGGTCAAGACTTTGCCATAATTACGTTGCTTAGGGCTAGCTTTAAAAAAAATACTCATCGATAAAATTTTCTATTTCTATTAAGTTACTATTTATGGCCAGTTACGTATAAATTTATAACTTGAATTTTGAAATATTTTATGGTATACCTGTGGTAGAGTTAATCAGGTTTGGTATGAAGGTCTTCGTCAATCCTTGTCTTCTAAACTTTTCTCTTCGTTAAGAGCCCACTGATTTTGAACTCCTGAGATTAGCTTGTATAGAAAAATGGGAGTCCCTGAAAGACTATGCCGTACACATACATACCAATACTTTACCATACCAACTTGAACATAAGTCATAGTTCTATTTTTCGTATCCAGGTGATTATCTTCTTGCTACATGTTTGAAGAACTTGGGAATTTTACGTAACAACGAAGTGACGGAGCTGATTTCCACCGGCCTCCGAGACCTGGTGGAAGGAGACTTCCTTGGCGAATATGATGATAACAACAATCCACTGCCATCCAAGCCGCGAGGTAAGTAATTAGATATTTAAACCCAGTACTAAATAAAAGATAAATATCAGAATTAAAAAAAAACTCTTAATTTAAAAGGCTATTGAATTTAATATTTTCGGAAATTATGTTCTATCTGAGGCCTTATTTTTTAGTGTTTAAGTTATTCCAGTGGCCTTTTCAATAGGATGGACATGGATCTCACTAAGTGAAAAAAAAACAGAGTTTTCTAACTTTCCATTTCCCACATTAATCATTACCAGGTAGCAATGAAGTATCAAATCACTACGCTTGGGAACAAGAAGATAACCTCAATAAACTTGGATCGAATGACTTTCTTGGCCAAGGGCGCGACGAATGGGTGCTTCGGACCATGCTGACGTCCGGCAGCCTCCTCGGCAAAGGCTGTCAAGCGGCAATGAAGTTGTCCTCTCGAGGGCAGGACATGGAGAGAAACGCCTACATCCTCGGAGGGCACTTGGCCCTCATTTGGCAACTTTACTTAGACGTCAAAGACTTCTTCACGCATCCTTACTCATACTCCTTAGTAGGGGCTCCAGTTATCTTTGCGCTGTGGGAGTATCCCACGATTTACGGCCATATCCTGGAAGCGAAGTTGGAGAAAAGGCCGGTGGAGTACAAGCAACTCTACTACGCGGTCCGTAGTACGCGATCTATGGAATATTTAGGGAGTTTTCTCGACGACGAGTTGGCAGCCATTTTGAAGTGCACTGAGAAATTTCCGGTGGAAGACGCTCGTGTCGCATTGCAGAAGATGGCTTTGACAGTGCACAGTGAAGCTATCCAGTATATGGAAGAATAAATGATTTTATCCTCAACTTGTTAAACTGCCTTGGACAGTGACCGAAATCAGATTACTTACAAATCTTTATATTCACTTAGTTCGTGTTACGATGACGTCAATGTTCTGATGGCTTATCTCTGTAAAGGTTACCGCTCATTCGTATTTGCATTTCAAATTATATCAGTTGTAATGTTTAGCGAATTGTGGAATCGTGGTGCGACTATTTTGTTTCGACACTATAATGTGTACCTACCTACGTCAGAATTGTCATCTCGTCTGGTATCCAAGTCAGGGACTTGTAATTACTTGGATTCCAAGTACCTATTATCGTTGGAAAATTATTGTTATTATTTTCGTGATAGATCTTAATTTTTTTATATCTAAGACTGGACTTGTAGGACCTCAGCTGTTTGATTTTGAACACGTGCTTGTACTGGGAAGGAAGTTATAATATAACTTCTTTGGTCCAGTAAGAGGTTCAAACTTTCATAAATAAATACGATTTCACTACCCACACAATTATTGATCATTCAAGGGTATGTTCGTTCGTCAATTTAAATTAAATGAACTGCCATGCGTAAAACTTTGTATTCAGTAAGAATGACGTGTTTGTTATGTGGTTGAAAGAAGAGTTAGAAAATCATGAAAAATAAAATTTCGAATAAAAAATATTTTTATTCATCTATTTAGATAACATTTTAAACCCAACAACGGAACATATATCTAAATAATTAACTGAGGTATAAGGTATAATATCCATGATATTAAAATATCTGTTACAAGTCTCAAACAATATCAACATGATTTCTGTAATTACAATAAATTAATTTACTTATATAATTATTGTATTGTACACGTTTTTCTTAAGATACTTATTGATATGAAAATGATAATTACATTCCATGGACATAATTATGTACAACAGAATCCTGTTTTATAAAGCTGACAAATCTAACAATCCTACTGTCAAAAAAAATCTACCATGTCAATATTCTTCCATGAATTTTTATGATACAAATTACCATCTTTATGTAGTAAAACCTAGATCATTGTTAGAGCCTACTCACAAATAGGAGAAATATAATATAAACACACTATAGGACCTTATAGGACTTGCTTTACTTATCCTAAGTAACAATTGTGATGACTGTCCTAACATAAGTACAAACACCATTTTCTTTTCGCTGATACAGTGCCGCAAACATAAACAAATTAATATTAACAATAAAGATAATAATTAATTTTGAACATAATTTTTCATAATTACAAACATTTAATTACTAAGACAACAACTTCCAAAATATTTTACGA
This sequence comes from Panoquina ocola ocola, assembly GCA_018249155.1. Classification (NCBI taxonomy): domain Eukaryota; kingdom Metazoa; phylum Arthropoda; class Insecta; order Lepidoptera; family Hesperiidae; genus Panoquina; species Panoquina ocola. The sequence goes on from DWKA01000537.1 coordinate 4,222, forward strand.
ATGTAAGGACATATTGCAGACAATAGCTAGCAGCAAATATATAATATGTAATTTATACTATTATATTAATACAATTTTCCTCTTTCTGCACTTATCTTTACAGTATTATTTATGCTCGACAGGCTTTACCATACAAAATGGCATCTAATCTTTGTGAGGCCAACCTCAAAAAGAACAGGAACTAAACATGCCGTTAAATGAGAGTCTGACGTAATATAATTTCACTATTACTTACGCAATCAGCGCCAAGATCCCGACTTTCAAATAGGCACACTTTTACAGCGTCTTGTCCAGCATACTAGTACTATGGAGGCCAGTGCCTAGCTGGAAATAGCGAATGAACACTAGCTTGGCAGTTGTGATTTATACATACTAAAGCCTTAAAGGAATAACTAAAAAGTCTAGTTTTATGTTCGTCATTAATATTTTACGGATTCTTGAAAGTTATGCCTCTGCATTATACATTGACTGTACTTTCATTTCAAACCAACTTTGGTGATACAATACTGTTGTTCTATAATAATATTATACTTCTTAAGCTTGAACTGAAAATAACAATAATACATAAAATACAATAGATACTATTAAAAATACCATCAGTCACAATTTACAACAACAATACATCAATTTTTATATCAAGCACATGATATTCTAATTCTCATAAACTTGTAAATCAATTGTCTACACTGGCCTTCACTTAGGTAAATATTTTTTATTCATATTTATATACAGGGTGTAATTGTTAAGTGTGCACAGGCGATTATTCCGTAACTATAACAGATATCAAAAAACTTTAAACTTATTACATGCCCAACTAGGGCATATATTTTTTTTTAAATTTGTGGTACAGCAAACACTGCAATGCCTTTAATTAATCTACTTTTGTTATATTATTATAAGTACCTAAGCTAATTCATTTTGGTCTTGACAGATAAAAATATTTTATTTTAATTATGCAACTCTCACTAACTGGTTTCACTTTTGTAATTATGCAAATATTTTCATAGACCGATTTTCATTATATTCTTGATTTCTCTTTAGCCAAAATAAAATTAAGGCATGAATATTTTCTTTTATTATTTTTCATTATTTGCTTAAAGAAAAAACTTAAAATCTAAAAATAATAGTGCTCAAAAGAAAAAACTTATTCCAAAGAATTTTAAAAATAATTGTAGCTAAAAAATGTAAAACTATAAATCGATGTCAAAGTAATCAATACTGGTATAAGATAACTGGGCAAAAAATTGAATTTTCACAACAAACTCAAGGCCATCTTATCACGGACATTATCATTTACTCAATCTCATTATCACATAACCTAGTTATTCAATTTCTTATTGTATCTAAGGCAACTCAATTGATTTCAAGATTCCATTACTGACTCATTATGAAGTCAGTTTGCTAAATTATGTTTGCAATTATAATTTTAGCATGCTAGAAACATTTTACTATAACAATTTGACTATTAATATACTACTTTTTTCTTTTATAGTATATTCTTTTTATAGTTTCCATTTTTTATAACTTTTAATAAAATAGTAATGATCACTATGTTACACTAGGATTCCATGATTGACAAATGAGATGTTTATCACAAACTTCTGCCCAGACCAGTATTAAATAACCCTTCTTCAAGTTATAGAATTATGTTCTGTAGGATTACCAGCTATGTAATAAATATTTTATTAAGATCCGATCTGAACAGAGGCATTTATACCAATGCACACCCTAGTACTTTAAAGTACAAAATTACTTTTTATACACAATTAGTACATATTATTATGTATAAGGAACAAGTGAACAGTATGAAAATATTTAGCTTTAGGCTAAATCTTCTAATGTTATAATGTTTTGATAAGTCTCTTTATCGTGTCTACTGATTCATTATCACCGAATAACTCGACATAACTTTTAGCTTTATTTGCATGCTCCTCATGTAATAATTGTGTCCGTTCAAGGGCATTGGTTTTAAGGATACTTGCTTTCAATTGCTCTAATTTTATATCTGATACATTAGTTACCTTTTCAATTAGGGCATGTAATTCTGGATTTTCATTTAAAGCAAATAGTGTTGGAGCACTTACCAGAGAAAAGGTGGATTTGTTTTTGTTTTTGAACTTCTGAATCTCACTTGCAGCTTGCCATGCTAAGCAGAGATGACATCCAAAGAGGTAGGCAATCTTTTGTTCTTCGACACTTCTTTCTGCCAATAATGCAGCACCTTCACACCCACGACCAAACAATGAGCCACCATTGTACATAGTCCGCAATGTCCACTCTCTAATTGGTGATCCTAAAATATCTTTGACATCTAAAGGCACTGTTTCGCTACATATTTTGAACATATCCTGCTCTCTTTTCACAGGTTTACCTGGCAATGGGATATTTTGGCAGTCTCGTTGACCGAAAAACTCTCCTTCACTTAAATCTCTTAAAGCAGTTGATATTAAATAGGAGAGGTCCTGATTTTTTATCCTAGCAAGCATGCCATTAGCTGTGACTAGTAAATAGTCACCTATTAGGATGGCAATTTTGTTGGCAAATAATGAAGGTTCTGAAGCTTTTCCTCTCTCTTCCGGTGGTATGTTCAACAAGCCCCTATGTACGTAGTGGCCTGTGCGGATCATTTCTGTTAGTTCAGCTAACATTCGTTGTTTTTCTAACACTGGGGTGACGAGCAGAGATGGAGCTGGTGTGGTAATAGCTTTTGACAGGAGTAGGATAACAAGTCCCCAAGGCTGTAAGTTGTTATGCTCGTTGTATAGGACGGTTTTGGCTGTCTTCATGATAGGATGGTTGCTGCCAACCTGCAAAATTGATAAGTATGTAGCCTTTAATCGTATCTTAAAAAAATTAAGTCATCCAAAGAAGGCAAAATCTACTTGTTAGTAAAGAAAAAAAAATTATGGTCGTATTAATATGTTTATTTGTAATAATAAACAATAATTTTCAGATACAACAGGTGGAGGTACCAAATTACTATATGAAAATAACATATGTTCAGAAGCCTTCGTTCATAAACCAGTGCTTACAACAATAAAATACCTTGCTCTTTTAGATCAAGGAAATAACCTTGAGAAGACCTGTCAAGTGAGATTATGTAAGGTTATGTGAATAATCATTATGTTAAAGTTAAGGTAATCAATATTTTGAACTGTATAAGTTATTTTTAGAGTGTATTTTTTTTTCTTTAAGGTCATTGTCTACCATTGCATTATGTTATGAAATAGTTTTAAAAAATAATTTAATTTATTTCTGATTCGAATATAAACGCAATAGGGTCTTAGATAACCTTCAGAATATCATAAGAGATTATTGAGACTGTAAGAAGGATAGATTAAAAATGACTTCAAAATCTAAAGGTTAGTTAGCTTTAAGGACAAACTACACTTACAACTTTACGCAGATGCATAGCAACATTAGCGAATTCATCACTGAGAAGCCATCTGAGGTTCATGAAGGAGGTCGGGTAGCCAACTATCTTCTCAGCTTCTCTTATAACTTTGCTCCATTGCGCCAGGGGAGGTCGGAATACGAAGTCTTCGTGGGTTAAGTTCGTCATGGTGCTCTCAAGTCGAATTTGATACGATAACAACAGTGTCCGACGTATATGGCTCATCATAGCGTAAGACATGGCTGAACTGTTTATTTTCCAATGATTTAATAAAGTAATTACATTCAATTTATTTCGCGCTAAAATTTATTTTGCCCAAAATCGTACACTACTGAACTACTGTATGCTCGGTTCATGCGATTATGTCATTCGCATTTTATTTATCTCTTTACGAGATTGTCAATGTCATTGACTGACACTGCGTTCACTTTGACTTTGGAGAAGCGTTCGGAAACGCATAGAGAATGCCAAAGAAACAAGATTGACTTTTGCATAAAAATCATGAAGCATTTCAGAACTTTTATATAATTATAATAATATTATATGTATATTCTTCAATCATATCTATTATTATTATATAATAATTGCGACTGTAACAAACAATACTTAACACTGAAGCTCGATATTCCAACGGATTCCTGAATCGGGCATTGGTCTGCACAAATTCTCAATACCTTTGAAAGATGATAATAATAATTGATAACCAACGATGATAACATGATTAGTGTTCTATTCTACTAATGTTTCGGACAATTATTATCTAATAGGGCTGTATGGGAAAAGTTCCAATCGGAAGTTATAGTTACCAACAAGACAGGGGTCATGGTGTGAAAACTGTCTGTTTTTATTATCCTACTAATATTATGAATGCGATAGTTTGTAAGTTTGTTTGTTTATTTATTTGTTACTCCTCTACGCAAAAACTACCGAACTGATTTTCAGGAAGTTTGGATTAATACATTGGATAGTTTTTATTTTATCCCGGAAATCCGGTGGGATCGGTCAAATTCCACGCGGGCGAAGCCGCGTGCGGAAAGTAGTAAATAATACATCAATATAAAAAATAAAAATTAGGTACCGACTTACTGCTTTAATTATTAGATAATTATGATAACCGTTGAGTTAAATTCGTAGATATGTTTCGTTATGGTGGCGAACATGAGTCAGCCGCGGCATCGTGGGGGTTGGGTATTTTTTAAGATTTTCTCCTCGATAACTTAAAGGTCGTACAGCTACTGTAGACATGGATACATTTAGTTATTTATATGAACGTTATTGACCGCCATTTTTTTTGTATCCTACGTACCTATAATTTGGTATTTTAGAGGACAATCGGCAAGATTACCTAATGCTAACACAATCATAGGTAGTGCATTTATTATTGATATCAAATTGGAAAAAAAATTGTGCAAGAATGTGCTTTCGGCCCAAAAAAAAGCATATCCCGTTCCTGGAACAGAAGATGGCTAGATACGCTCATGATCGTCATAGTTAAACTAAATTACTGAAAACTTTCATTAAAAAATAAATCTCGGCAGTTTCTTGATGCTTCTTCGCCCGAGACCGCTCACGGCGGATTTGTTTCAACTTCAGCAATGGCGTAGTTTATTAGTTTATTAGCGCCTGAGTATGAATTTTAAAGGCGACCACATTACTAAGTATATAGTTGATCCAAAACAGCAATAACTGATGCTGAAATGTCTGCTCTTCATTTTGAATTGACCACTTGAATTTTATTGAAGAAAAGATTTTGTATTTGTTTCAAGAAAATCCTTTTTTGTGTTCAAGTCTCTCCTACTTCACCACACACATACGATAATTAGGTGCATTATGTATTTAACAAATATCCCGAGTTAAGTCTTCAACTGCATGTCGGGCTAACGACTCGATTACCTCGTACGTGTCAAATCGATCTACAAACGTCCATAATCGACGACAAATTTTAAAACGGGATAGGTATACATGTAGCAGCGTTCTCTACAAAAACATAATTCATTTTAGATTTTATCGTCGCCCCATTCGAACTTATCGCTAATAAATATGATGTACTGAACGTTAACGCTTCCACGGCGGCCAATCACGTGTCTGCGCGCAATAATTCAAAAAATAGAAGGGTCAGGAGGCCCCTGGCGAAGACGGTGGCTCGTCCATAGCAATTAAAAATAAAACCGATGTATAATTTGTTGCCAGTTTATGGTGGATGGTGGCCCGGCCGGCGGCCGCAAAACGAGTAAAATGTACGCATTTGCATTTTGATCGGCGCATTTCTGATTGAGTGAGGTAGGCTCCGGAGACGGAGAGGGATAAATCGGATTTATTTCGTTTTTTGCTTTTTCAAATAATCGGCAGGCTGCCAGGTATTTTGTGTCGGATTTAAGAGAGTTTATTAAACTTTTTCTTCCGATAAATGCGGGGAATGTTCGGGGTATTCGCGGAATACACGAGAGATTTGGCGTCAAAACTAAAGGGTTCCATCAGTTAAAGGAACGGAGGGCATAAACAAGTATGTTATCGGCGCGTATCTCGGCGGGCAGGTCCGCGCACTGCCGCCGCGGTCTGCGGGCGGTGCCGTGCAATTACGTCCTAATTGCCGCGTTCATTTCGCAGAAATAATTTACTAATATACATCTACGCAGACCACGCCTCGGCCATCAGCATCGCATTCTACATCTATGCACATGTTGCTACATAATGTGCAGTGTAATTTTTGAGGGAAGCCGCTTCTGCGCAAAAAGTTAAGTGCTTGTGAAAGTGGTGTTTTTGTTTTCGTATCGACGAACGCCGGCGAGCTGTTATCTAGCTCGTGTTTTATGTACGTGGCGTGTACGGTGAGGGTTTACTGAGTAGGTACTTACAGCGGATCATAGACAAGAAAAAAACGGTTGGTAGTTGTTGACCTAGCAATTCGATAAAAAACAAATAGAATCTATAGTTAATGGAAAAATAATGAATGTTTTTAATAAGCTGAAAGAAATTGTATGCGTTTTAATAAATGATCTTACCCTTTTTAATTATTGTCACATTTACGCGTGCTTTCAGTAATGGCACTGCTCCTTACCTCAGGATAATTTAGAAAGTAAAATGGTAACAAACCATACAGTTTCATCGTTGCCAGTCAAGCTCCCTGAGGGCATTGGATAGATAGAATGAGAACGGTCGTTAAAGGTTTATAATGAGGGTAGTATTGAAAAGTGTTATTCTTTTATTTGTTTAGTCCGTCTTAGCTCAAATCGTTTATTGTACCTCTAACTCTTGGCACTTCTATATAGCACATGAATATAATATGGTCCTTGCTTACTATCGTGTGTTTCATAGATGTAATTTGTTTGAATTTTTTATAGAAATTAAAGTATACAAAATATATATTTTCTTACAATTTTGAGGGTAGGAAGCGCAGTTATTGTAGTTGATGCGAATATAATTGAATTAGTTGACTACTGTGGGATTGTGATTAATTCTACGGGATATAAAATAAAAATTGAGTTGTAAAGTGCAATAAAAATACTTTGGACGGGTAAATAAAAAATTGTTCAGGTTGTCAAGTACCCTATAGCCGAAGGAGGGTAGTAACAAAAAATCAGCTTCTTCAGTCGAAGACTATTTTAAGTTAAATCGAACTACACGTTACCATTAAATTTTAAGATAAAATAATTACCGAAATATATGCTTAGGTACGTAAAATTCAATAGATTCTGCATAAATCACCATAATGCATAATATTAAGAAAAACCTGTCTGTACCTACTCAAACTTAAACATTCAAGTTTTGTTCAGAGCATGTAAGTACCTACCTACCTACAATATTTTAAATTTACTTTATTACATAAAAGTTGAATTTTGTTCAGAGATTTGAAATCGTATTTACCTATCTAGTATGGACGCTTCACACTCTAATTGTACTTATTAGAGAAATGCATCCGTTGTTAATGGAACAGTTTTTATTAAACAAAGATTGTATCGCACATCACAAGACAAGCGAATTGATGGCGCCCGTGTAAATATTTAAATTCGGACGCACCCACAGCATTTTACGGTGGATCTAATCGACATCACGCTTCGTTTCTGTCAGAAAATTAAGCACTCGTCTACGGTCACCAAAAGTACCAAAACGTTCTTATAAATATGCATAGAGTAATTTTTGAGAAGGGAACCTTTAATAACTGAGGTACGCTCCTCCGGCGACGGTAAATTGCTTCTTCGGTTATTATTCTCTGCATCGCCAATCCTATCCATTTAAAACCAATTATGTTTTATTATAGCCTACAGAGCGAGAGGTTTCGTTTTGTATGGCGTTGGAAAGGGACGGAGCACGAACCACAGACAAGAGTAGGATCGCCGAGCGCGCGCTTTTGTTTTTATTTTTAAAAGTGCACACACGGGCACGGGCGCGCTGTCTTGATGCCTGATCGTGAATGGAGCCCTAATGGACGCTTGGAAATATAAAATTAAATCGGATATAATGAGTTACATAGGCTATCACGATCGCGGGTTCGATGGGTCGCGGAAGGCTTTTGTTCTCGGGTCGACGACCCTGCATCGTTTTTAGTAATTATAATTGACTTTTTGTTTCTTATTTCACGTTCGGCCTAATGGAACGTTAATGCGAACCGTCAAAACTCATGTTATTTCTCAATAAAAGTCATCAGTCATCGGTGGGTTAGCGGCTGCGGCTGAGGGAGTGCGGAGGATGCGAGTTTCCGAAGGGATTATTAAATTTAACTTGATTAGTTACTGACTGTGATATTACATTTCTAACAAGGTGCGCGTATAAAAAGTAGGTTCCTTGTTATCTAGTAGCCCCATATTATTTTCTCGAAAGAGCAAGTTATTTACCATCTTTATTATAACATAGTTTTTTGTATCTGGTAGGTATGACTATACTATTCACAAGTCATTTAGTCTGAAAGACTGAGCAGAGCCTAATCTGCTTTTTGTTCTGCGCATCTAACTTTCTCTTTCAGACTCTTGCCATGTTACGTGTCTATGATATGTAAATGTCATATCGTGGATCATCGCCTTAACCCCAGCCTTGAGGATATCATTTTTAATCTACTCCATTCCATTATAGCTCGACCATTAAAGTAGACCAGGTACCGATTGTACGTTGTTTTAAATGCTAATGCATTTGCAGTTTAATGACGCTATATGGTCTTAAATAGACAATTTATTTTAGAACCACGGCCCGGTAATCAATTTCGCCTGAGGCCTCAATTTGGGAACTAAACGACTAATTACAACACGGCCCAAGGTGATCACATAATTATGGCCGCCATATTGAGTTAGAAAATAAAAATAATCGCTCATTGTTATGCAAGGCCTAAAAGGTCGGTTTGGGTCGTTTCTTGATTTTTTTATACAAACTCGTTATTAATTAACGTTGATTTTTAACCTCCTGCGATAATTCACAGACCTTAACATGATGACGTATTACTTACGGTGTAAATAGATTGGGATTTCAGTTGTCTATAGAAAAATAAACTATAGACAATAAACTATAGTTTATTGTAAAAATCATAGACAATACTAGTAGGCATGCTTGGTTTAGTATTGTTTTGTATAGAATAAAAAAATATAGAAGGCGTAAAATTCGGTGATTTTTTTACATTCTGCACTTGCGTAATTATTTTTGGATATTGTAGTCATTCACAAAACAAAATATTTAGGTAATTATATTTTTATCTAGGAGAATCAGAAACAAAATATATTTTTTTATCAAATAGAGAGGATTTTAGAAAAGTTAAATCTAAATGTTTGACAAACATTATTACCTACTAGAGTAGCTATAGACAGTTCTTGGTTTAATCTCTAACATATTGGTCTTTCTTATTTCACTCTGCTTATAGGTACGTACGAGTTTTATTTGCCCAAGATTCCAGATTATAGGTATGTACCTATTTTTATTTGTTCACTGAAATTCCTGTATAGCATACAAAGAGGCCTGTGGAATCTCATTTTAATACACTTCCGCCTACCCTAGGTAAGCACCAACTTCGTCATCGTCAGATCTACGTCATCGATTGAACCTCAGTTCTCAATAATTTATCACTAGGATATACCTCAGTGGTCTCCAGGTCCCACGGTCGGAGGCCCGATCCCGCGTTGCACAATGGTCGCGGATCCGTCCGTCCGTCTCACTGCGCATTAGCGTACAATGTACAATGCGCGGGCGCTTGCATCCACGTCGCTTTGATCCTGCCGCTAAGGATGCTGTTTCCTTACAAGATGCCATCGTAAACGATGTTCGCGAACCTAAATAGTCTGTAGTTTTAGTGATTGCGATTGCTTTTTTACATGCAAGCAAAAAAATACTCTTTACATCAAGCTAATAATTATGGCGATTATTTAATTAGTTATACATACTTATTTATTTTCTTATAGAAATAAGGAAACTTATTCTCCTTCTTCTTAACCTGTTTATTTTCTATATCGAAAAAAGAATTGGATAATTCCTGCCAGCTACTAGTAAACTTCGCGCTTCTAGCTTCCTAGCTCCAAGGATTTGTGCTATGGTAACATAAGTTCCTACATAGGCATATATTATATCGCTTATCGTTATTATACCTCAATACGACAATCCTCACTAAAGGACCTGCATTATTTCACTGCAGGGACGTACTTGATTTTTGACGCCCCGCATGTAAATACAGTTCGTCGGCAAAGAAGGCTTTTACCGACCCTGGTCTATCGTTTATTTGGTTTCTACAGCCGCAGGGTTCTTACTAATCGGGTAACAGAGTTCTTTACTGCCTTATTTTTGGCATGACACCTCAATACTTTGCAGTTGTAGTGATTACTTCCTAGAAAAAATCACATCGTGTTCAATTTGTTCAATACATAACCTCAAAAATAAAATGCGCAATATCTTGTTTTCCCGGCCTAATAAAAAAAAATGACTTCACTTTTGTGGTTTACAAGTAATGCAGAATCTTGGAACATATTTTTCATTTATGTACGCTAATCTTTTATATAAGATTTTTTTTAGTACGGACACTTGCCATTGTTCTTTTCTTTGTCAAACAGCTGGTGTATTTGGAAAGTTTCTGGAATGTTGGGAATCAGCCGATGGTCTCTAGAACTTTACATCTCCAAATCTGGAGCATATTACATTGAAATGTATACCTGTGGGGCGGTTGGAACTGAAACAAAAATTAGGCCCAAAAATCATTCCACAAATATCCTTTGTTTGTCATCACAATCCGCTATTGTCCCAATGCTGATGATGCAGGTATAGGCAATCAAGGTGTCCAAGTGACGATTGGTTTCTTGACAACCTTTGAGAACATTAAAAAAAATCTTACGTGTGCTAGGTAGGTTTTCTTACTGTTTTTTCGCATGTTGCTGATAATAACTTTTAATAAGTTCATAAAATTAAAAATAAAATTATAAAAAGCCTTCTTCTTCTATTCATACGAATATGGTAATATCCAAAGAAATAAAGGCTTACTGTGGTTTAATTTGACAGGAACAGAAACAATTAAAAAACTTGCTTGTATTATTTTATTGGAAGTAAATCCTGTATAGTCAGTATTCGATTAGGTAATTTCAACAGTCCTCTCAACATAACTATTTCATAGGCCATAAAATAAGCAAATGCAAATCTCTTTAAGTTGTTGTTTATATAAAACTATTTTAATAAACTAGGAAACGCATAATTTCTTGCAGACAAGCGTAGTATTATGAAAACTAAACTAACAAGATGGATGCTTAGATTAGAACCATGCGACTCGCACGGTAGCCATGTTGTATATTAGTGTCGCTATTGGCTACTAGATGACGTTACCAGTATCGTTTGAAACAACCGAAGAAACAACATTCTGAAATTAAAATTAGTTGCACTTTTAAAAATTGTATTTATTTACTATATAAAATACATAGTATATATGCTAAAGTTATTCTTAATGTTATTTGATTATATTGTAAAGTGATTCTAAAAAAATTTTTTCATAATTTAATTAAGTACTTACCTATTTTGTTTCTTATTCAATTGTGTTCTTCATCTGTTTTAAAAATGAAATGCATCAATCATTATATCATAAATAGATTTATAACATTAGAATTTTGTGTGAAAAAGGGAATAACTTAACCTAATAGGTATACACACATACCCGTAATTATGTATATGAGATTTCTAAGGGTTTATGAAGCAGCAGAGGACGCACCGAAGGTCAGTTGAACGGGATTATATCAAAAACATATGTATCTACCTTTCATTTATATCCCTTCATCCGCTTTTGCGTGAAAGAGTAACAAATACACACACACACACACACACAAACTTTCAGATTTATAATATTAGTAAAATTTTATTTTTTTTATGTTATAAACAGACAAAATAAACAAACGGATTACCTGATGATGAGTAGTTTCCGTCGTCAGTGAACATTAGTAGGTACCTACCTACCTAACTGTAGAGGCGTCACCAACGCGTTTGGTATTTTCTTTTTTCATAACACAATAATGTTTGTGAGTCTAATCCTTCAAGATAAATAAAATTAGAACTGCTTCCTCTCATCCT
>DWKA01000538.1:0-16097 GCA_018249155.1 Panoquina ocola ocola
TCCCGGACGGTCTCCTACGATTCTGCCACGATCGAGGATACTTCACTGAACTTTATATAAACCTACCTGTCTGTAACGTGAAGTCTGAAAACTATAAACCTAAAATCTGAGGACAATATAATAAACTGAGGTGAGAGAGCAATAAAATCATCAAATCATAAAGTGTGTCGTCGTAACGTCCAAATGTGGATGTGAAGTGACTTTACTCGAGGGTTTGTGATTGTTTGCTGAACCCGATGCGTCATTTGTAACATTCTAGAATCTCCAACGCGCCGTCTCCTCCTTAAGGAACGCTGTGTGGCCGTGTGTGGCCGTGTGTGGCCGCAGCACTCCGACCCTAATGATAACGAGAAACAATTCTTGGCCGACGGCAAATCTACTTTGAGACATGTTCGTTGCTAGGAGGAGACGTGCAGGAACTGCTGTAAATAAGAAAAAAATTAAAGACCCGTGTGCATCATCAGGGGAGACCGTGAAACACGACGCAGAGCTGATGGAGCCGGCGCGGGGGCAGGCCGGGCGCGGGCGGCTGCTGTACATTTCTCACTTGTGGTATATTAACTGTATAATGTAGTGGCGGCTCCGCTGCGGCGGAGCCATTTCCTTGTACAATTTCCAACAAGTGGCGAATATCCGAGCGTCGGTCCGCCTGCTGGCGAAATTTTGTACTTCACTGAGTACAATAATTAGCAGTCACGAGAGATGCATGACGTTTCAAGTTTTCGTGAGTGTAATATCATAATTAAAGTTTTTATTAACTATCATTTTCACTCAGGTTCCATGACGACTTATGACCACGAAGAGCTGTCTAGAATCAGAAGTAATGGAACTAGTAGTACACAATGGCATATTGTACTGAATTTGAATAGACTGAAAATAAATAACGAAATTGATTCATGTCTTTTTTAATTGTAATCTATTGTACAGTAATAACTGACCGGCGCGTGCCCCACCAGCGCCGCTCCGACGTCGGATATTCCTCACGCTGTTCTAGAGTTCGGAAACTATCTGTTGTTTTGTTTGAACAAATTCTGTGATGTAAATATTAGGTTGTAAGCGACTGAGTCTTTGCCACTTTTTTACTTGTCTATGAAACATTAGATAATATAATTATCGTCCTGCGGCGGCGGTCCCCGCGCTGCGACGCCGCTGACGACACGACAGTACGGGGCTCCCTCGCACTACATAACACTATTAACAAGTCGTGTGAAGTATTCAGATCTATCGGTTTTTCCGATTTTTAATCTCCTTCCTATTCAATAACGAAATGAATGACTAACCGTACCAGCGCCAGCGCCAGCGCCGGCCGCCGCGGGACAGGCGGACGGACTCGTCGTGAAGTGTACAAAGCGAGTAGGTCGTGTGTAAATAAGGTTTGTACCTCCTTCATCCTCCGGGTCCTCACTGTACAGAGTAGTTGTGGCGACGGCCGATCCGATTCTATCGTTAGCTAATATTACTTAAAATTTTAATTTGATTAAGGAACTCTTGAGAAATGTATGTATTGAAATTGTTATGCGAGTCAACTGCGAGCGCGGCGGTCGGCCGGCCCGCAGTTGACGGACAGATTCGTTCTTGTTTATGTATATTTGGAGATGTTGTACGATTACGTCCGCGCCCTCCGCTATACAGGGAATCCCAAAACGGAAATGGGACTTAATCGTATAATTAATTATTTACACAAAAAATATCAATAAAATTTTCTGACATATCATTTCATACACATCATGAAAGGATTGAACATTCAAATGTACCTACTATGTACCATATACATATCTCGAAGGCCATAAAATAATAAAATAATAATTTGGTTTCTATTTTCACGTAGGAAACTAATAATGTAACAACACAATTATTATGTTCGTAGAAGTAAACGCTACGCCGCCGCACGCCGCGGCTCTACCCAGTACTAAAACTTATTTTGATTTTTTTTATAATGTTCGTTTAAAATAGAGATAAATCAATTAGTACCTTTGAATGTTCACTACAAATAATAAACTAAATATCACATACGTAGGGTATTTTCTGTAAATAATAATTCAAATTGTATAAATGTTAGTTACATAATTTTTTAAAGTGTGTATTGTGGAGGCATTCAGAGAAACGTTTTAACCTTATTGATTTGTTTATCATTGGAAGCTGTCACAAAGTATTGACGTGGATCGCGTGACGTCACCGCCCGCCGAGCCGCGCGCCCGCTAGGCCGCTACACTTGCGGCAGTCACCTTAACCAACACGTTAAAAAAATACTTGCCTTCATTAACGAACTTATATTTATTTATCTTCCGTTAATAATTACTTAATCAGTGCAGCACACAGTGTGGCCACAATAAGCCGCGTGGAGCAGTGTATTGCCGCAGGTGTAGCAGCGGCATCAGGCTGTTGTCGCGGACAAGTGACCATTGTGTCCCGTGCGCCGCCGCCCGCCGCCGCCCACCGCCGCGCCGCCGCCGGGCGCAGCGGCGATGTTCGTGTTTGTATTGTTTGTTGTAATTTGTGTGACACTGCAACCTGACCGGCGACACGTCAACGTCGCAACACGGCAGGTGGCGCCAGCGCCGCGCATCGTTAGATAATCTAAATTGTAATAATGTAATGTAAGACTTGTTAATATAAAGTTTAAAAAACTCGAAGAGTTCGCCCTACTGTTGACTTATTTATTTTGAACGAGATTAAAGGTTGTCTTGGAAGTACACTATGGGTTTCATTTTCAATTGTTTCACTTTGATCGACACCACTCCATTAGCCGCCTAAAATTATTTCAAGTAAAATTTTGGATAAAGTACGAATATATACGTTGATATTTTATAAAAATGCAGTTTAACTCTAAAGTCCAGCCTGGCTGCTCTATATTGTTGCTATATTTAGCTTCTGTGGGTAAACTGAACACCTGTTTTTACCGTAGGAAATAAATTGAACTAATTGTTACGAAATCTGTTCACGGGTTTTTAAGTTATTAGAAAGTATTTAGAAAAGATTAAAAACAACATATAAATTAATAATAATTAAAGGCCACGTGGCAGTCAATATCGACATCAATCCTTAATTTCAACGACTGACAGAAATCTTTTTTGTAACTGCAAATCTGTAAATTATAAAACATATTGTTAATGAATAGGCAAGCGGGTACCCGCTACATTAAGTATATCGTAAGTGAAGTCGGTGGCTATTCCTATTATGTAGAGTTCCAGGTCGTGTTCGTGTTGTTGTCATCCTTAACGCTAATGAGAAGCGACAGGCGAAGTGGGGGTGGGGGGGACCCTCGTCAAGTCGCCACAGGGAACGGCGGCGAGCTCGAACATCAAATACACTATCGGAGGACGAAAATTGATCCTTGTCTGCGGCCCGCTGCGGCCCGCTGCGACCGGCGCGAGGAGGTCGCGGCCGGCCGCGGGACATGACCGCCGCTCGTGTACCTAATGGTTTGCGTCCTCCGCAGCTGGAATTTGTTTGTTTGCATAATTAAATACGACGGGACTCTTCACTTAACTATTTAACAACCAACACAAACGCCAAAATATTAGTTTGCTACGTGCCTTGTAGAACTAGTTGGATTGAAATTAGATCAATATTGAAAATATGTAGACCTTCACATCTATACCCCGTATAATAGGCAGTGGCGTAGCTATCGTAGGGCCCGGTGGTGCAGTGTACCAGGGCCCCGGACCTCGAGGGGCCCTTCGCCCATCAACCTAAGCTTTGAAAAGAGCGGGTCAGCCAACTCGCCAGCTCTTTCGCTATCTATAATTAATAAAAGTTCAAGCTACGTGAAAAAGGGGGTGAGGGCCCGAGTAGCAACGCCACTAATAATAGGTCTTCTTCACCGATTCGACTGGACGCGGCAATATGCGTGCTTACTACTATACTATTATACCGTTAATAAATTTTATGATTCGATACATACTAGGCTTGTCTTCAGCAATCGTAACATCTCCATTGGAAACACCTCAAACAATGGGTATTCTCCTGCTCTTTATCATTTAAATTCGCGCGTAAAATAGAATTTGCTATTAATAAACTTGTAGGAGCACCAAACAAAGTCGTTGGCAGGCCGGGGGACATCCCCGCGGCGGGGACCCGGTCACCGCTAGCTCCCTGGCCTATAATCATATTCAACATAACAATAAGTATTTTGCTATTTTTGGGAATTTTGAGGAACAACACGTCAATGGTTTGATTTCGCCGCGGTCCGCGAGCGGCTGCCAGTCTGCACTCGGGTTAATATTTATTTATTACTATTATTAAAGCTATCTCTAGGTACTCCAAGTAATACAAAATAAAACAAATTAGTGACTTGTCTGATTGTAATGAACTATGACGATGCATCTCTTCGTTGCGATAGTAAATTAATAGGTACATGATACCACAGGCACAATGTATAAGCGATGAAATTTCCAAAAACTAAATCGGTGCATACTTTTATATTTAATCATTTAATCAAAGTATAACCCAATCAATGTACAGTCGGTAATACGAATATATAATTTACCTACTGGATCATAATTATTATCGTAAATACAATATTATTAATTTGACCATCACAATTTTATGTTAGGCACGTTTGAATTTTGGTACATTCATGGAGCATATTACAGATTTACGAGTAGGTAAGCGTAATTATGGTTTAACAACAAATTAACATATAGAAGCCCTTTGCCGTAGAGATAACACATAAAATATCGTGTTCGTAAATCAACAAGCAATTATAAGGAGGTGATAATATAAAATTAGTGTCAGCTGACGCGCGGCGGGCGGCGCGGCGAGCGGCGCGGCGAGCGGCGCGGCGCTAGTACACCTCGACGCTCTCCTGGTGGATGACGGTGTCCTGGCGGAACATCTCGATGTCCACCTGGCTGTCCGCCTGCATCAGCTTGGCGCGGCCCTCCTGCACCACCAAAACATTACCTACTATTATAATCACGGTCCCCCGTAAAACTTAACGTGTGCCATTGTAATTGGTGGATTAACAAATAGACGTGCATTAGTGTAGGTATTAGCATGAATAAATAATATGAATTTAAGAGAAGAGCTCAGCCGATACAGCCGAATAGGAAGATATGGAGCGCCAAGTGACCTTGGGATGCATCAGAATGAAGGGCAGCTCGGCGCTGAGCTCGCCGCCCAGCGCGCCCAGGAACAGCTTCACCTTGATGCTGTAGCTCACCACGATGCCGAAGGCGTCGCGCTGCTCCGCGTCCAGCAGCCTGCAACACGGCGGATCGTCACTCATTAAGGTCACATAATGGAATCCAATCTGATGGTGCTCTGAGGATGAACATCCGAGAAACGGGCAAGAAAGCCGCACGATCCTAGGTCACTCAAGGGCAAGTGTAATCGATAAGGGTGTTAGTTGTAGTGTCGTGAGGGTGGAGGAACTCACAGCGTGGTGGAGGCGAGCGTGGCGTCGTCCCGCTTGAGCTGGCCGTCCAGCGCGATGCCGCGGCGGTCCCGCAGCGTGTCCAGCGACGGCCGCAGCTGCACGATCTTCTGCAGGTTGCCGCCCGGCTGGATGGGGCACCCGTCCCTACACATGCAGCAGACACTCGCTACAGCCTTCTATATACTAAATAGTCAAGGCGTATTACTTATATCTAAGAGTCAAGGAATGGTCAGATATCTCTCCACGCATATACAATGTCAATACTTAAACAGGAGAGTGAATAAAGATAGTGCGCTTACCATGCCAGACTTCATTCCCACTGACCGTCAGGTGATATTGTGGTCAAACATTAAGTTATTGTATGTAAGAAAATCCTCACAACAAGCAGGCTGACTACTATCAACGGCAGGAACATGGCATTCTAGAATGGAAGCAGCAGCCCAGCGACTCACTCGGACTCGACGCTGGAGACGACGTTGCGGTACTGGCCGTTCTGGAAGAGCATGACGTCGACGGACTGCAGGATGCTGGTGCGCACCTTCTTCACCACCTTGTTGCTGTTGTTGCGGATGCTGATGTTCACCGCCACCGTCTCCCCGTGCATGTACAGCTGCAACCGTCCACACTCGCTGTAGCCTAACGTCATCCATACATCGGTATAATACGGTCTTAACGGTCGAAACGAGTTAAATAACATAATATATAACGTATTAGAAAACGAATGCTTTGCTTGATTCGCATATAAAAAGAGGTAACGTGCCAACGTGATTGTATATTACATTGAAAAGGTCCTCCAAAGAGTAACAATCGTACTCATTCTATAGAAATATTTCCTAATATTGACACTTCGCCGCTCAATTACTGTAGACCAAGTGTCCACAGTGTCTGGTTCGCAAAGGTCAAATTTCGAACCACCAATGGCAATTTTTTGTTTATACCGAACCGTGTTACCCACAGCTGCCCCGGATCCCGGTCAAACTGAGTGGCGACGCGAACTCACCTGCTTGTCCAGGGTGAGCTCGAGCTCCAGCTGGCCGGGCGACAGCGTGAAGTCCTTGCGCACCACGGTGCAGGGCTGCGGGCCCGGCTTGTCCGGCGCGTACTGGATCTTACGGATGCCCAGCGCTATCGTACTCCTGATTCACATACATTGAAACGCTTAATATATTTTTACTCGCAGAGAAGATCGTGCTACGTCATGACAAAACGATAACTTATACGAATTAGAAATTTTTACCTATCGTTGTTATCGAAGGTGTGTGAAGTCTGACAATCCGCACTTGACCGGCGTGGTGGACTATGGCCCGTACCCCTCATATTGTCAGAGACCCGATCCTACCAGTGGGACAGATATGCATTGTAATGATGATGATGATGATCTATCGTTGCGTAAATGGAAGGCAGTGTCGGGGAGGTGGTGACCTGCGGTGCGAGCGGTCGATCTCGGTGTCGCCGACGAACAGCTTGACGTAGTAGTGCACGCCGCAGGGCTCGCCCTCGTCCTCCAGGCCGGGCTGCAGCGTGACGGAGCCTGGCGCACCCGCCGGCACCGTCAGCCGGAACGGGATCGTGTTCTCGCCCAGCTTCTTTATCAGCCGCTCCTGGACACCACCACAAGGATTTTTACTCGCTATCGCTCGCCTTATTACAATGATTCGCCTAGGAAGCTTGTAAAAATGTGGAGTAAATGTTGTTTATTAAAAAAGGATCCAAGTGATATTAATGTTTGGTAACACGACATAATATTAATATTATTATGTACATTGTATTATAAGTACATCACCAACTACAAAACCCCTTCCCCCGGGAACGGGAGGAGCGAGTACAGGTGCCGGAGTGTCGAGTTTGGTCACCGTGTAACTGAAGAAGATAGAACCAACTTAACATCTCTTTCCCTCACATTTTTATTGCATCAGATATAAATACACATGAGCCGTCGCGCCGCGTGGCAGCTGTCGGGGCCGCAGCTATCTCCGCATAAATCCGTTTGCAGAAATATATTTTCAGGCGATTAACATTTTAATTTAAATAAAAAAATGTGGATCCACAAAGGCGGTGACAAATGTCTCCTACATTTCGACTTCCCGCGGAACCAGTAATGGCTTCCTGGAGGCGCGTGGGCGGAAGTGGAATAAACAAACCGTAAGGACGTGGTAAAAAACGTCGCTAATTAAATGATACTAACGCAACGAGAATTGTTTGGTTTTAGACTACTTATATTGCCCTTATACTTATAGTATAATTATACTGAACAACTGAGTGAAATATCCCGCCGCACGGTATGCCAGCGGGTCGTACGATGTGACAGCAACCGGACGTGCTTGGTGCTAGGATTATAATTAAGTAATTAATTAATTAAGTTAATTAAGTTTTCTCCACCATTGAATGTGGGTCAATCGTCTGGTATTTGAAAACGGATTCCAAATTTTTCCGTGGAAATTTTTGGTCACAAGTCAATGCCACGTGTACAAAAACATTTATTCCAAATATCACCAATGAAAATTATTATAAGTAAATAATTATAATAATTATGTATAACATGCCGCGATGGTAAAGACTACACCGACGACGATTTAATTATTATTACTAACTGTCGGCGCAACTCATATCTACCCCATTGTACCATCAAAATTATGTTCGACATATAAACTGCCTGTCACTGCTTGTTTACAGATAACAGTTCACGACATGAACTCGTACCTGCTGCCGTTACAAAATGTTTTCTTATGCCTTTTTGTTAGGACTAACAATAACATACCTACTTATCTTGTCTCGCCTTAGGGATTCAAACTAATCATGAGGGAGGCTTGCTTATAACATTTTTACGGAGTTGGTGTGATATAAAACATTTTGATGCGGTTTTTTTTTAACGGACAGCTAGTTATGTAATAATTGAAAACATTGGCATGCTTCCACTGGTGGCCACGCTCAAACAGTCGTAAACATACTGAGTGAGTTAAAGATGCTTGGTGAGCACAGTAAAAGAAATGTACAGGTATCAGACCTGCGTCCGGGACAGCTCGTAGGAGCGCTTCTCGGGCGGCGGGTAGATCTGCTCCGACACGAGGTACAGCTCCTTGAAGAAGTTGAGCCCCATGACCTCGTCCTCCTCGCGGCCGTAGCGGAACGTGCACACCACCTGCACGAACACCTTGCGCTGCGCCGCGTACTCCGCGTCCACCACCACCACGCCATCTGCCGACATCGCGTGCTGCCCTTTTGTAACTTAACACTCATTTTATACTTTGTTGGCAACTACATAGTCAAAGCAGGAACGAAGTTGCTTAGAGCCACTTCGTTTTGGCATAGGGAGATTTTCAAAAAGCTCATTTTCATTGATCGTTAGAGCCCGCATTCGGCGTGCGAGAGATTTTCGTTCACGCATGCCGAAGGGACCGAGTGCGGAAATCGGTTTCATTAGTCGACAGGGCTTGCATACGGGGTGCGGGAGAATTAAGTATATAATAATTTATTGTATAATAAATAAGCAAATCGGTAAACCGATCAGACATTTTGCTTCCGCGCAGTGTCAATTCAGGTCTAGGCCGCTTGCGGGTAGCACCCGCATTCTGTACATCGACTACATACTGACTACGCACTTTCACTAGTTGTTATACCGTATTTGGGGACTCCCCGCATGCTGTTTATCGACCGAGTTATCGACCAATGAAAATGAGCTAAGTCATAACATGTGATTCACTATTTCAGCGTAGGACATGATATCCGCATCTTGATGAGTATTCAGATAGCTGGCAAACAATCTTCTGCTGTTAGAGGATACGGTCGTGGAGGCCATTATACACTCATAGATTAGACGTAGACGGTGTACTTGCATGGATATGATGTGTCCTTCCGAACGACTAGCTACAACAATTTGTTGCAGCAATTAATTCTTAATGGATAACAATTTTATGTTCACTACAAACTAGTTCATCCACGTCCTTCGCTTAGCTTTGAATAAGATTCCCCAGGTACAATACATATGTACGTAGATAATCGTAATTGATAGCTGGAGCTACAGCATCGTCCCGCATATTTCCTTGGCTTACAGATTGTCACGATGGTCGATTGACGTCAATTGAGCGGTAACACAAGTCATGCGTAATTGATTTAACGTAGCAGCGACGTCATTTCTGTAGTAAGCGCTAATACTGGAAGACTGCCAAGCATGCCTTCGAACCGTGGAAACATGGCCGTCAAAGTTCTTCGCGGCGACATCCTGCGGTCCCTTATTCTTTCCATCGAACCGTGACGTGTTCAAATGAACCATCGCACCTGTTACTCGCTGACGACCATCACTAACCGATAGGCTCGACGTACGATATGTGATCGACGAAATCCCGCTTCGCCATGTACATCGTAAGCTTGCCGTTGGGAGAGCACTTCTTGAACACCTTGAAGTTGTACACCATGTTGGTAGCTCGGCTGCGGGCGCAGGCACACCTGGGGGATGAGTACTGGGCTGTCGAGGGGCGACGGCCGATTGCACCGCCGGGGCGCCGCCGCCGCGCTATATAGGGGATTACTCGACCGCGAGGCTTCAGCGCCGCGCTAATCTCATTTGGCTAATTGGCGCTCACGTGAGCGGAGCGCGCGGCGGGGCGGGCCGCGTGCGAGAATACCAGACTCAATTTAAGCCACTCCACCAAAATCCGTCATTACTGCGTACCTCGAACAACTAAGTCATTATGCGACCGGAAGGTCGGCGCGCCCGCCCGAGCCGGGCCCGGGCTTCACGACGCGGCTCGGGTCGTCGAGGCGTTAACTTACATCTGAAATCGGTCTGTAGATTGAAGAAAATCATAAATAACCGTAGGCAATAAACGGAGGACTCAGAAAAAAATAAACAAATCTCGCTCTAGCCCCTAAAGGTCTGTATCGCTTTGAGCACCGCGCACCGGTCCGACCGCGGCCCCAAGTGGCTCCAGTGCAACAGTGCGACGCTGCCTCATGCTGTGCTCGTATCGAATAGAGCAATAACAAATTTCCCAGTATATTCAATAACTTATTTTGTTCTATATCATTATTAAATTTTAATGCTGTGCTGAGAAGTTTGTTCTCCTCGTTGACAGCATCGTATAAAGGGTGGCATATGGGTGGCATCGTGGTGTTTCTACGTTATTTCGACCGCTTCTAGTAGTGGTATTTTAAGATGTATGATATTTGTCAGGTGTTACATAATAATAGAACTTTGAATTGCCTGATGATAGATCGAGTTTGGACTCGTAATATCCATCTAGGCATTCTGTTCATTTCACATAACAAGATAAAGGCCGTGCAATAGTGAAACCTTATGGGAAATGCCGCGGGCGAGTGTTCAATCACCGACATACTCGGCATACACCATGTAGAACAATATAATTTCTTAAAGACTGGATGTATTTTTAGCGTTCCGAACCAAGTGCGAGTCGGACTCGCGCACGAAGGGTTCCGTACCCGTATCTATAAAAAAAACGGAAAAACGATCACATTATTTTTTTTAAATAAGTTTAGGTACTAGAGACAGACAGACACACATACAGATAGACAGACGGACAGCGGAGTCTTAGTAGGTAATAGAGTCTGTCATAATAAATTATTTATTAAGATGGTTTCTAAATATTGAATGTAGAGACTTGAATAAACATAAGTTGCTCATAGTAATGATTTTTGGTGTTTTATTTCAATCAATATTGTTGGTCGTACACACCTCCTCGGCGGGCTCTGCATCCCGTCATTGGAATGCTGGTCACGCTGCAGGATAACAACCCACGCTGAGCTTACCCTATTCACACAAATTATCTCTTCAAACGATACGAGTAGTGACATCTAGTGATTCTTGCCGTCGTTAGTGTGTGGGCTATGCACTGACATCTAGCGGATGACGGTGCATGAAATTGGCGGAATGAGAAGTTCATCAAAATGGTATGAAATGCGAATTACAATAAGGAAAAAATAGGCGTTAATGCCAATAAGGAAAATATGCGTGTATGCCTCACCAATTTAATTGGTGCCATTGTTAAAAGCAATGTTTTATTTTTTAACTATAGTTATTTTAAACAAGTAAAGTATAGTCATAGCCGACAAATTAGGCACATGCTGTGACGCTGACCGGAAGTACTATCCATAATTATAGGTAATAGATAGTTAAATTCACTTCTAACTATAAGTTGAACCTAACATCTCAACACACCACTCACCACACACCACAACACCTCAACTACTACAATGTAAAGTACCGCTATCCTCCAGGCTTGCTGAGCAGCGACAACAGCGTCCTCTGTACAGCACTTGAGTAAATACAGATAGACAATACGCACGCTACTGCTCTGTGCGTGTTACCGTATTTATGTCATCCAGAAATGAGCTAACTACTTATACGAAGACAGCTAGGAGACACGGACAAAGTAGATTCACTCTAAGAATACATGACATAATTTTCAGAGCACAATGTTTAGCACTCTGTAGTGTTGTCACTTGTCAGTCAAGTTGGGGCAGCGCGTGAGTCACGGCGCGAGCGCACGCCGCGCGCCGCCCGCGGTCGTTCACCGCGAACTCTCCCCCCTCCCCCCGCGCCGGCCCCGCACGCACGCTTTCTCCATCTACACCAACTTATCTCGTTAAAAATGCACTGCAATTATGAACTGAGTTGTAATTCGCGCGCGCGAACCCCGGGCAAGCGATAAACAAACGGCATTACATACATAATTGAGTGGCGTCTTGCAGGACCGCCGCCGCTCACGGCTTCGACTTGCGGCTCCAGTTCTAAAGTGAACTTATAATAATATAATGTAAGTTCTAACCCATTGTAAAGTCATCGGCACGTAACTTAACGAGAGTCTGAAAGAGACATTACGAGTAGATGCGCAGAAGTCGTTTTACTATGACAATACTGACGCGGCCGCCGCATGCCGCGCTGCTGGCCACTAGTGTCTGCTGTGGTTGTGGGTTGACCCACCATTGAGAAATATTAGGTCTAAGTGTCCAGGAACACCATGCACAAGGCAAAGTACAGTAGAAGTAGTCACTATTATTATGTTGTTTCAGGAACGGAATACCTACATAAAATAGGGTGTTTCAGGGTCCTTTTAAGGGTCAAGTCATTTAATTTTAATTTAACGAGAGCCTGATTGATCGTCTGAGCGTTGTCACAGGTGTCACAGACTAGTTAAGGTCCTGGCCGAATGATGTAGGTAGGTATTTAATTCAACACTGCGTGGTGCATCGCTTTTCCATTTTCATTGGTTAACCGCAAAAGTGCAAGTTTGAGCCCATTGAGGACGTACATAGTACATTCACGGTGAAGGTGGCTGCTCAAGGTCAGCGAGTGTCGCCGAGCGGAGCCGAGCCTCCAGAATGCGGAGCGGGCGCTGACGTCACTCCTCGCTGACTCGGCCACTCCGGCGCACCTCCCCTCCACCCCGCGGACCGCACCCGCGCGCCGGCCGCCGCGCTACAGTTAGTTTTGTTCTGCCTCTACGTCCCTCGGTTGCCGCGGGCCGCGCGCGCCGCCGGTAGTTTGTTTACTTCTGACACGAATCTCTCGAAGTTCTCGCTGGAGAGTGGAGTGATGCTTCTCTAAACGCAGCGTTTTCACTATTTTGGGTGTTCCTTCATTGGCCTTTCGACAAGAGGACTACGAGTTCTGCAGCAGGTGAGTCGTGTTGCAAACAACCGTTATTACTAACTAGAAAACATATTATATTTACTTGACTCAATGATTCTTTCCTTATGGGTATCTCTTGCGGAATCAAATTTTAAAAGGCATGACCATTGACCTAAAATCTTTCACCTCAAATGTTTACAGGATAACATTTTTTCGGGGATAAAAAGATGTAGGTAGGTAGGTACTCTAAAATATGACCGGGATTATAAGTTAGTAATAAGTTTACACTTTACTTCAAAATGCCTTCCCTGGTTTTTATTTTATCTTAACAATAAGACT
This sequence comes from Panoquina ocola ocola, assembly GCA_018249155.1. NCBI lineage: Eukaryota > Metazoa > Arthropoda > Insecta > Lepidoptera > Hesperiidae > Panoquina > Panoquina ocola. The sequence continues at coordinate 13,305 of DWKA01000538.1, forward strand.
AAACTTATCTATTTATGACATTGTTTTCTTCAAAGAATAATACTTGATGGTCCTGCAACATCTTTCATCAACAATACATGACAATTGTATTTCGTATTTGTAGTTTGGTACTAAGTTATAATTTTATAAGGCACTTTGCACTTCTTATGTTAACTGTTTGTGACCGTTACATTCCAGCCGCCGCCGCCGCGCCATGTCCGTCGGCGCCGAGCCGCCGCCCGGTACGTCCGCAGTCCCGCACCGTCAGCACCCTGACATTTATTGCATTTGATTGCCCCGTCGCTGGTGGCCTACTGGCCCACTACAGAGCTCGTCTCTCCTCGTCCGAGGAGGCCTAAAGCATACTCCACCACACTACTCCAGTGAGGATTGGTGGAGAGATTAGTGGCCAACCCGAGTCTCGGAAGTTTTTAAGCCGCCCGAAGGCCTTCCGCCGTGACTTAACGGCTACCATACAATGATAACAACCGGGACCGTCTGCTTTATGACAATGTGTCCTCCGAATGAAGCGACGGAAGCGCTCATGAAATTTTTGCCACTAGCCGTCACCCATCCAACTACCGACCGCGCTCGCTCTTTGTCGATCGCTTAGATCGGCAAATAAGCTCTACATTTCGTCGTCGCGTGTTGTCGATCGTCCTAAACAGTGAACCATGTAACGTAATCTCTGGCCTAAGTGTATTTTATTGAGCGACTATTTGTTGCCATCGAGCGATCAAACAGGGCAATAGGGCGTAATAGAGGCTATCAGCGCCGCTGCGCGCTTCATGGAGGCAATGCTGAGCGTGCGGCGGCGGGCGCTGGCCTGGCGGGGGCCACTCGCGCCGGCAGCGAGCGCCCCTACTGCCGGGGCACGGGGCACGGCGCACGGACCGCCGCCTCGGAGAGCGATGTTGTGACAAAAAATTGCAACTTAAGAGTATTATGTATAGTGTATTTAAGTAACTGAGTACCTCAAATACTACGATACGACCTACATATTTACTTAACCTATATGCAACGTTCGTAGGTAGCCGCAGTCGTTGCTTCACTGACTGCGACTTGTATAGTCAATATTTTCCGTGGGCCGTTGTCGTTCGCTGTATCGCATCACAAATCTTCAATTTCCGCGCCACACTTCCATCGGTCTCGAGTGCTCGACTACTCTAAACTTAAAAGACACTTTTGTGAAATGAACAATTTGTACTGTTTCTCGATACATATAATAATAATATGACGTTCCGTCCACGGGACAATGTTCCTATGTAAGGATGGTTCCTAGTAAAGTAGTGACGGATGACGATAACTGACGAATGAAATTGTTCCGAAAACGGAAACGAAGTGTCAAATTCCGAAGTCAGCTTGGACCGCATAGTACATCTACGAATGGATCCGTTGCAGGAGTGGTGGAGTTACGCGAGGACGTGCCACTGAAGACGAGCGGCTCGCCGAGCGGCGCGGCGAGCTGCGCGGGCCCGCGGCTTATCCTGGGCGCGTTCGCCGTGCTCTCCACCGCCATCACGCTGGCGCTGCTCACGCAAATATACTACGGCGACTATGAGGTGAGTGCTCATGCGGAAGTCTCCGACGATGTAAATTATTAGAGGGAAATTTTATGTCGCCCATAATAAAAATAATTGTTCGGTGAGCCTACGCCGGCTCGAGTGAAAACTGATTTATAGTCCGTCTGCACGCCGGGTGAGTCCCGGCAAGCTCCGGACGGATTGCCTACAAGACTTACGCGATGGGGCCTACATACACGTTGGCCACTCGTCACCGATCGACAAGTGCAGTCCAACACAGGATATATCGACGACGCCCGTGTCCCCGCAGGTGGTGCCGCACGGCTCGGTGGCGGGGTCGGGCGAGGCGTGCCCGCGCGCGGGCGCGGCGCTGCTGCGGGCCGGCGGGCGCGCGCTGGACGCCGCCGCCGCCGCCGCGCTGTGCCTGGCCGTCACCGCGCCGCACCGCACCGGCCTCGACGCGTGCGTACCTTCCTTATCTTATACATTTTACGGTTACACCATGGGTGGACCCAGGGGGGAGAGGCGAGAACTTGTCAGAATAACTTCCTTCGCCGACCAGTTCAATTTTAGCGCCATCTCTATCGTCTGTATCGAAACAGAAACTCGACACTATTATTATTCTAATCTGGTCAACGAAGCACATAAGCTGTTCACTAGGTGACTTATTAGTTAAAAACAATCAAGTATAGTGTGATAATGTATTTCCAAGTTTATGTATTAACATTGTATTCACGTTTCATTTGAGCATAAATATTATTAAATTTTTCTTTTTTACCTTGAAAGCGCCATCTATGTTCAAAGTAAAGAATTACGTTACGTGTCTGCCATTATACAAAGTAAGGCAAGACTGCCGCTAGATGTCCGCTAGATGAGAAAACAAAGTGAATTATATGAAATAAGTTTTACTTTACGCTAGTAATAGTTTCTCTATGGTTTTACCAATATACCTACATGTCGACGGTTCCCGATCTATTTGCTTTAAGCGACATTTTTAAAGACATTGAGTTATAGGTATACATATTTATTAGAATCAGTGATTTTTCTGCAGTTTGAACCGGGTTTAAAAAAACGTTTAAAAATGTAGTTTAACGCAAATACAGCGGGAACCGTCGATGTAGTGATGCAGAATGCAGATGCAGTAGTGTTTGCATCGCAATCGCATCGAAAATCACCAGCCCCTCCGTTAACAATTCGCTCCTTGAATGCAAAAAGGCCACAAATCGAAATCCATAAATTTTACAGGGCAGCCAAAACAAAATTTTGAAACTGTTTTTTTATAATATTTCAT
>DWKA01000539.1:0-16090 GCA_018249155.1 Panoquina ocola ocola
AGACAGTTACTCTGTGCAGAATAATAACAAACCTCGTTAGATGGCGCATTAAAATGAACGAGTAGTGCCACCTGCCATAATTTTATGTCCCTAAAAGTAAAATATATGTAGCTATCTAGACATGGTTTAAGTAACTCCTAGCGCCATCTCTTGAGACTATCTACTAACCAATCACTGTAATAAAGAAGTTTTACTTTCAACGTGTGTATTCTACACCTATTTGTTTATTCATGCGTATTCTGTACGTACAAACGCACACACGAACGCGTTTAGATCGTACGTTCGCTTTAGATATTATACTAATAAATTACTAACTTAGCAATCATAAGTTCCTTTATTAACATCACTAGGGATCTATGCATAATTATGTATAAAAAATAAAACAAACCAAATACATAATTTCTTATATATTTTTACATTTCAAATAATAATACAGGCGGTTACATAAAAAATAAATAGGTTCTCGTACGATTTACATAGTCAATGTGATGTTGCACATAAACATCGGGGTAAAATACATGTCCACTAATACGACTGTACAGTACAAATAACTAAACCAACTTACATACAAACAGCTACCATACAACAAGCCCATACATTAATAGTCGGCTCAACCAAGTCTGCGACTTTCGAATCTCTTGTCTGATTTTAGGAAACCTTCAAGTTAATAATTGAAACAAATATTTTACCAAATCAATCTTACGATAACAATTAAATGAACTAAGAATGAAGGATACTTAATCAATTTACCTGAATTCAAACGTTCCCTAAAATAGGACATGATTATTCTTTCAATAAATGTACTCCAAATAACATTATGAAAGTGTAAAAGTTAAATGTAACAGAAGTTGACATAGCAGAAATACAGACTATTAAAATGGGTCTAAGTTAAAAAATCGTGTATCGACTCGCAACTACCAGGTAGCTATACTTGTAGATACCAGGTTTAAGTGACCTGGTACCAAAAATACTCGACATACTTACAATGATTCCAGGTTAAAATTGAAGATATTTGTAAGGTTCTACCAGGTCTAAACGGCACTGTCAAACTTATACAGTTACAAATTATTCTCATTGTCATTCGCTAAACTAAAATTAAATGTTACAGACCATATTAGACTCTCAATATTATCAATTCAGGAATGGTAACAATACTTTGACTAAAAATACCAAATACCACGAATTTTCATAACAAATTCTTTCTACTCGTAAACTTGACATTGAAAAATTATAAATTTGAAAACAGGTTTTACATATTTTTAAAAAGATATCTTTTGCATATGAATACTGCTCAACAGTCATGAAACTATGCAATTAATGTAGTTGTAGGTATCAAAAACAGGAGGTACCTACTAAACGGTTAAGAAACTTCCACATATTACAACTTATGTGGCATCAACATAATGTTACATCAACAATAATTAAAATTAAACTCTAACATGTCACACAAATGCTTAACGGGACTCATAATTTGTAACGCATTAATTAAATATACATGTGACTATATTTATTGGTTCAATGTAACATAGATGTTAATAACAAAACATGTGTTATATATGTCATGGGAACTCATTTTCAACAATCATTTGACAGATTGCAACATTCAAATAATAAGCAATATAAAGTAAATCTTGAACATGTATAAACTTGTAAAGTTAATCATGAGAAATTATACACTGTAATAAATGCATTTCAATTCTGAATGATTTGTATAATTCCTCAGGATTTTTTTAAAAGTGCGTTCGACATTCAAATAATGTATAAATAATAAATATAATATATTTAGAATTGTATAAAATTATACAATTTAAAGCAAGAAAAATACATTGGTAAGTAAAGTATTACAATCAGTTAAGTTCAGAGGTTTTTAATACAGATATTTTAAGTCAAAATCGACAAACATAATTGATTAATGTTAATATTATGTTGTATTACAATAACATAATTAAAACTTATATTGTACGAGGTCCTTAGACCAAATGATCGGTGTATAGTCTTACAAAACCAATTAACCACTAAATAATCTCAAATAAAATGTCTTTCTACGATGTTGTATAAAATAAAAATAATTGGTGGTAAATGATATAAATTCTTTATATAAATTGTAAAATAAATAAGATTATAATTGTGATGGTGTGATTTGAAATTCCTTACTATCAGGAATAAATATAATATAATATAATAAAGGTAGATAAAAGCATTTAACTGGTTAGAGTAGTTGATTGAAGAATCTAAAACAAATTTAAATGAAAACATTTAAATAACATAAATGTTAATTATCTCTGCAGCATATTCATATGACCGTTCAATGTATGTTGTAAAACTGGATAAGTTTTATGTTCAAATCAATCATTCATTCAACGTGACCATATACATTACATAAAAAAGTAATAATTTATTTATCACCTGTAATTAATCAGAAATCATTATGAAACGTGTGTTTTCATACTAATAATTTAACACACATTTTTTAGTGTGCATCTCTAAAAAACAAATTAATAAAAGAGAATGAACGACGAATGTGCGTGCAGATTTCCACTATACATAATTATGTATAATTATGTGCAATCATATTTTTGTTATATAACCGATATATATATAAACACATTCAAATAAGAATTACAATGACAATAACAACATTGTGTAGGTGAAAAATGTAAGTATTGGAATGCGTGGGGTCGGGAAGTATCATAAAATTGGCACGATACGGTTGGAAAATAGGCGGTAATTCTTACATAATTAAGGTTCCAGATATATTTTTTTGATGTCATCTTATCATTGCCCTGATTATAGAAATACTAAGCAAATTGATTATTATAATAAGGTATTCTATTACCTTGGTGATAAAAAATAAATTAAAACCAATGTTCATATGACATCATAACAAATTGCAATATAATGATATTGCAATATATGATACTCTTTTAAATTATTGTAGATTTATTATAAAAAACGGTATTTTAACAATTCATAGGTCGCTATTGGACTAGGACATCACACTGATCATGTACGAAACTGAATCTATCAAGTAACACACGTCCATATTAAATAGATACTTTTACTTTAACTTTACAATACGCTGGACTGGCGATATGAGTCGTAAAAATGTGCCAATTTGAAGTTGATGTCTTGGCGCTGATTGCAATAGCTACTTTAGACTTTTGACAGGCGATATAAACTTTTTTCCATCATGTATTTCTCATACTTCAAGTGTCCTTTCTCAATACAACGTATATAATTCAACGCATCGATTTAACACACACGCATATTACTTCCAACAATCGAAATACTAACATATTAAACACACAGACGCTAGGGAGCACGTATCGTTCATAGAAAAACTATTTCATACAATTTACTCTACGTATGGTCAATATTATTGAAGCTTAATTACTTAATATTTCCGGGAAAATATTGAGGCACAAACATTTTAAATTTACAGTAATTATCGAACACTATTACAGACATGCAATGTACACATAAATTTGGTAATAATAATATAGTTTTTGTTACTGCAAATCTAATTAAGCTTAACGTGGGGTCAACCACGGCTGGTTTAATAAATAGTCACTAAAGTCAATTTTAAAAATATATCTAAACAATTACGTTAAAAAATTAAATGCACTATTATAAATCATACTAACTAACTCAACGCGTTGTGTAATCAGACGACTATCGAAGCAAGTGGTTTCGGACATACTTCCTGAGCCAATAAATATAGGCGACGCAAAATTTTCCTTCAAAGCGCCCTGAATTCCTTACAAGACTCGGAAAAGTCAGAAAATTTTGTGATATATTACATACAATTACACATATGTTACCGGGAAATAAGTCTTGGATTTGACTTACATTAACAAAATACAAGCATGCAACATCAGTACAATTTCATAAATATTATAAAGAGTATTTAATTTTGTTGAATACTGCAAAACCACAGACAATTTGAATCAACAAAAATCCGTGTGATGATTCCACAAACAAATAACGAATGACGAAACAAGAGCGTACTTACTTCAGTTACCTAAAGTTACATTGTTAATTACCAGGCTTTTAATCGTTCAAAGTGACATACATTCATGTTAATTACAATTACAATAATTACAGGAGCTTACACTAGACGTTACATACAGCTCGACACCCCACTTTGCCTACATCTACCGGCCGCGAACACATTTCACTATACACAGACGCGCAATCTTTGGCTACGACGAAGGCGGCGATGTTTGTGGTTCATTAATTGCTGACGAACAGCTTGACTGACCATCATAATAATATTATATATAACGGAGAAAGGGCTATTGATTTTACTAAATTAAAAAAAAAATCAACGTCTATAGGGCGGTGTCGACGGGACCCCGCTCGCTTGGTTTCTTACAAACCTAACCTACTAAACCAAATAATAACTCAAGACTAAGAAATCTGATTAGTAACCGCGTATGTCACATTATCTGGTCATAGCCTAAATTTGATCTGCCAAAATGTATCATAATGATCATTATCGTTATATTTCCCCGGACAGCGTAAAGCCGAAAGCTAATTAAAATCATTATTCATAGTTTTACAAATAATGTCGTAATATTACTCGATAAATAAGACCAATCCGCGTAATACCTAATGGCGTTATACGAATAATACGTATTTCGTACGTACCAACAAATCAATAGTCAGTCATCAAGCACGTAATACATTTTAAAGTACGCAGAAAGTGTACTTTATTGATAGTAAACCATTTCTAAAATGAAATAGTTCAATATGACAACTTATCAACGGTAGCTCAACAGAATCTACCTTCAAAACTAATATAATCTGTACTAATAAAACCATAGAGCATCGCTGCCGCCTAGAATATGCTGGAAAAACAACTCAGTCCCACAGAAGTAGCTAAGCGAAAAAGATCTATATTTTATTTGTGATAAAATTCAAACTAACTACACGATTATATTTAGCTAAGCCTAAAATGGCACATACGAGAGTTTTTCAACGCACAAACATTGCCCGCCCTTTACCCTCTATAGATAATACTCATATTATTTAAGAATGACGCCACACTGACAATTATAGGCAGGATATATTTTTTGTAACTGATAATGAACATCAAAAAAGATAGAAGTAGATCGGAAGCTAAATTTAAATAACGTTTTCATATATCATTTTACACTTTTTTTTTCTAGTAGTAATTAATATACCAAAAAAGATTAAAGAACTCCCATTAAGAATTATGGTCGATAAGAATACATTTATATTTTCCGAATCAACTTTTACTGCGTTAATAGTTGCTACTATTAAATTAGCAATAGCCAACTTAGTAACACAATATAAATACACTAAATAAAATCTATATACATCAATATATGTCAGTGTGACGTAATTCCGTCCATTTAACCATTACATAGCAAAATGATCGTGATATGAAAGAAACCACACACAGATTTGTGCATTATGGACAATTCATAACATATTATATACAATTTGCACACGTGTCAAATATAAACTTAATATAAACTATCAAATAAAATGTTTAGTTCTCTTAAATTAATAAATAATATAATTTATACATTAGTTAATTAGTAGTTTTATGTTAAATGATGTCATAGAAAAAGAGTTATACTTAATTTTCCATTAATTTACATTTGACACTGTACTCTGTCTTGGTGAGTTACTCTTGATATTGAATGGTCATAAGCCTCATAGGGGAATGTAGGACAGTTTGCAGTCAAAATTAGACCTTATACAATTTAGTTAAGAGTAATTTCAGAATGACACTAAAAACGTCAACATTTAATGTAAAGAAATTGTACTGCTTATTATCAAAGTCCAAACAATATCAAAAATAAGTCGCCATCAATAACATTTCTCTTCCAATCATCTTCAACACCACCGGATAACTTTAGATAATCGTAACAAAATAAGAGTTGATATCAAAACTGTTACTTAAATATTAAAAAGACGTCAAAAGTTTAAAGAAAAGAAACGTAGTTTAGTTTTAAGGTTTTCACAATGTAAGTATCTCGTATCATAATTTTATTCGTTGTTTTTAATAAAGTTTTGATATCAACTACAACTTTGCTAATTATCAAATAGCCCGGCGGTATTAGGGCGGCTTCGAACTAACAAACAAACAAACTTATGAAAAAATATCTAATGCTAATGTTATTAAATTATTATCCATACTATAAATGTTGTCGTGACATTATACGCCAAAATTAAGAACACAACAGTTGTGCATTTATAAACATTATATTTTCCTATCAGTCGTCTTACACATTCGGTCAGCTAATAAAAGGTTAATTACTGAGATATGACGTCATCATTTGTTCGAATCCACCCAAAAAGATAAACAGTACAGTAGAATCAACAACTTCTTTACATATTACGAACACTTCGCGACAAACTGACAAACTAATCAGTGGCATGGTTCTTCATTATGTTAAAAAAGTCGAAAAAATCTTTAAAGAAAATTAAAATTAAAATAAATCAAGAATAAACACATTTTGTAAAGAGCTTATTAAACTCCCTACGGTGCTTAGTTCTTAAACAATTCGAGCTAAATTTATTTCCCCTGTAGATAACAAAATACAAAATGTATTTATCCATACATTCCCATACATTTTCGACTCATTAACCTAACGAAGAACCACACCTAACACAATCAGAGCCCGCTCCCTAATTGACAAACCACTAATAAGCAGTCTTCAAATTTATATCAATATTACAACACTAGATTATAATAAAAAATACTGGACCATAAACTTGATTTAATAGGAATTATAAATACGTTATACAATTTATACTGTCTGTATATTTTGTTTAGAGATAAACATCCAACGACAAACGCTACACGTAGTACTAAAATACACTCTTCAGCTGTTTACGGACGCGTCACAGATCACCCCCAATAGATTCCGCATTGAAGGCGACATGTTTTCACCGCACATATATGCGTTGGCACGCATAGAAACGTATAGAAAATCAACAAATGAGTGTCAACCTGACATTTGATCCTTGACGACGTACATGTTTCCAAACGCGTGACGTCCCCCCGCAACCCGCGCGTTCCGCCAACTTTGGTGAATTCCAAACGGAACAAAATGTTCAGTATGCGGTATCTATTGGGAGTGATCTGTGCGAACGCGTATAATAATTATAATATCGTATAAGTATAGTAATGTACAGTGCGATTTCAATAGGAACAGGACAAGGAAACTAATTTCGAATTGCTTTAATCTTTACGACCGAATCCGTGGCGTAATTTCGGTCGTGACGGCAAAAATTAAAAAAAGAAATCAACCTTAACGTAGAAAATCCACCAGATACGTCCAATTTAGCAAAGCAGTAAGAAAAAGAACACCAATTACAACAACCATTACAAAATAAATTGGTGTTTTATTTTCGTCGTACACCGATTCCTTACTTCGCACGTATTTAATAAAATCTCAACTTTACACTGTTATAATATACGGTTCAAATTCAAACGCATCTAATAACGATCAGCGTACAAGTAATACAACCTCCCCATTATTTCCTTCTCGATACATGTACAATTTACGTCACAACCGAAAATACGCGAAACGACACATTTCGGCGCAGCGTAAAATCTGCACATATACACGTCTTTGTACTCGGCTTAATTTGAAATAATTACAACAGTCCGTATACAACAGCTTCAACATCTTGTTATTATGTTTTAAGACGATTAACTAACATCTATTCACGCGTTAAAACACAATCTTTATTTGTTTAATCGCCATCCGCTAAACGTACAAAATTATTTGAATATTTTGTGTACTGATTTTTGTATGATTCATTATATTTCTGGCAGTAAATCCGTGAATATGATCCATCCTATTCCTATTTTAATCGTTTACTACCGTTTTCAACATTGTATCTATCCATAATCTTCAGACTAGTTGGCTAGCAACTGCTAAAAGTTCGCAGCATTATAATGTTACTTGCTTACTTATCCAGAGATTATAGTTAGACAGATTATAGAAAACGGCCATTAGAAGATAGATAAATCTATTGCACTGAACTATTAACATGTCGAATTCACCGTGTTCCGTCAATTCACAACAATATAGTATTATTTGAAAACTGTAACATAGTTGATTAATTATTATATTGAAATGTTTTGACGAAACGCGATGATTCACCTAAAACAATACCTACTCAATAAGGTTTTCGCTTTGTATGATAACTCGCTTAAATTGACACAATAAATAACACCAAATATTTCTTAAAAATTATAATAAACAGGTGTTAATTATATGTAAATAGCTAATAAAATTATGTAATAATCGGTATCACTTACATAATTGATTTTATTGCAATCTGCATACCCAATTACTCAGTGATTACATTATACTAATTTGATTTGTACGTAAATATAATTATTTAAAGTCAAAGAAAATTTTCGGGGTCACCAATTGAGCAAAGTGGTGACCCCAATAACTTTGGGGATCTATTGGATATAAAACATCAAACTCTGCAAGAATTATTTAAGAGGTTGAAAGTCTAATGGCATTGACTTCAAATAATTATATTATTTACAGGCATAGTATAACTTTGTAAGAGAGAATTTAGATTGTAATAAAATTAGGTGACCGATAAATACTTCTGTGTATTTCAATTATTTGTTTAGTAAATATTGTATCTGTTTGATAATTAAAGAAAAGGATTATCACTTTCTCACTGTCATCATTAAGCAAGCATCATAAGAGCGTTGACCTTAAAAAAAATGCTAAATCAATATCCAAACTGGCCATACTATCATTACAAAAAAATACTAGAAAAGGTGTCATCAAGTCTCATATCACTTAAATATTCGTAATGCACACAACCACATCTTATTTCATAAGAGACGAAGCCTTACACCAAGTATTAGTCGATAATTGTAGCTAACTTACCGTTAAACAATTTGAGCTGCTGGTAAAAAGGAAATTACAAAACAAATGCTACAATTTGTGTGACTTTTTTCAAAATAAAGTTATGTGATTGGTCGGTCGCAAATGAAGAGATAACATTCGCGTACGTGCACGTAGATGCGTACGTGTAGTGCGTACGTTCGTCACGAACGATGACGTCACAGCGTCGTGTGACGTCACGTGCTGGGGACACAACGCACTGAGTAATCGCTTTATACATGTAAATGTGTACAGCTATCGAAATACAGCGGCTCCGGTTACCGTGGGCGTCACAGTCTGGAAAGAAATTATTCTTTATATCATTTATGCGGGTAACACTATCAGAACTACTGACTGTTGTGAAATGTTAAAATATAACATAAATCGGACTATGTACCCACTTAAAAAGGAGGTTCTCTATTCGCCTGTATGTTGTTATTTTTTTTTAACTACTCATGTAAACTAAGTAACAATCTAAACTAACCATCCGTGATCACAACACAATCCGTTAAACAACTAGCAAATGAATAACCTACTTACCAGTCCGCTTCAGCTATTGCACCGCGCGTGCAACTGCGGGCCGTACGCAGCCAGCGCGCAGTAGCTCGCTAGCAACGCGGCGGGCGCGTGCGCGGCCGGCCCCGCCCCCTGCGCCGCGCTGCACCGCGCATGCGCTGCGAGCGCACTCGCGCAGTACAGGTCGGCGGTGGTACACGGTGGGCTGCACTCCGCGCCCGGTTCTGTGACGTCAGGGTTGCGAGCGCCCCCGCACGCTGCGGCTAGTGTGCAGAAGCTTAACGACCGCCAACCGCCGTATCTGTATACAAATGTGAAGCGTGAGATGAATAATCTTTTGTAAATTCCTAACACATAAAATACAATTTTATATAGTTGCAATATAATAATAATAATCTTTATTCAGTCTATAATTTTTACATAAAGTTATAAAATTGATGAAACAACCTAGTAAGCATAAAATAAGTTACACTTGTGTCACATAAGTTACAATGTGTTTAATAAAGTTAATCTCATCAACAACGCCATCTAAAGGATCTCTTACTATTCAAGGTAACCTGATGAAAGATACAAAAGTACATGAACTCACTTATCTATAACAACGACAGGACCATTCTTGTACTCCATTTGACAACCGGCGACAAACTCGATCAACGCAAACGAGTCCTTATACGGCGCTATGAGCCTCTCCAACGCCGCTTCCCTCTCGCTCTCACTGACAGCTTGCCGTACCGCTCTAACAAACTCGTTCTCGTCCGGCCTACCCGCACTGTACTCTGTAGTATCACCGTCCAACCACCCACTGCACTTTATAAACTTAACACTCAACTGATAGTCATCTTGTAGGGAATGAACACTGACGTTGGTCACTTCTATCACTCTGTCCGAGGGTATCGTATCGGGGACCCTATCGACTTTTTCAAACACATAGCAAGGCCTTCGGAGCTCGGTTTCCTCCTCAACGGTTAGGGAGGGTGCGATGGGGGGAGGGGGAGGTGCTACATCGGGAGGGGAGCCGGCAGTACGCGCACCCCAATCAGGAAACTTGAATTTCGTCGGTGAACTTAGTTTGAAATTCTTCAAGGACATCTTCGAAGGACTACGGGGTGATTTGGGTCCGTTTCTCTTCTCCGCTAACGACGAGAAGAGATCTCCATTAGCTATGGACTTCCTCGCTGAGAGATCTCTGCCACTAAGCCGCTCTAATCTCAGCTCTGTTCTGTCAAACTTGTACGAAGGTTCAGAGTCTGTGATCGGTGAGCTGTTCTCTGGTATGAGTCGTTCGTCGTCCGCACAATCGCTACTGCCTTGTCTGCCGTAGCCATTAGTTTCTGAATCGGGCGGGGAATCGACCGACGTCCGCTTGTCGAGCCGGCGGTAAGCCACGTATGTGTCCTTCGACACGAAACTCGCTCTGAAGTTGGCAACGAACAGTTCGCGCTCCTCTTCAGTCGGCCAGAACACATCGGATTCCTGTTGACCAAAAATTGTACATTACAACAAGACCAATTTTTTTTCTTACACTTTATAAATTATCTACATTTCATCTTGTGAACATGGCAATGACTTTACGTTCTTATTTATTTGGCATTGAACAGTGAACAATGAATAATAAAGATCACTTTGTTAGACACTAGTGTTTTTGATCACTCCAATCTATTGTATTTAAGCATACGTATTACCCGTCAAAATCGTCCAATTTCCTCACGCACCTCTCGCTTTATATAATTGTGTATACGGCGATCATGACGTCACAGTATAGCACGAGGTCATTCCTGCTCAGGGTTTAATGGTGCTATATTTATGTATGTATGAAAGTAGCGTGGATTAAGTTGCTTTCACACAAGTTAAACTATCAGTCTAGAATCTAAACTCTAGATTATATCGCATATAACCTCACATAATTACCTCACCCATCCATCAGTCTTTACCAGTCCGCTGTTGGACATAAGCTTCCCCTAATATGTGCCATTCCAACCGGTCCTGGGCCCTATGAATCCACTATACAGTCACGGTCAAGGAACTTGTCAAGAATCTGCAAGAGAAAATTAGATGCGCAGACCAAAAAGCAGAGCTAAACAACTTCTGCGCATCTAATGTCTCTTACGTCTTACCAAGTGCTTTGCAGATAATATACCTTGTTTAAAGTTATCATAAAAAGCGATACACTACTAACCGGGTCGTTGGGCCGCTCAGCCAGCAGCAACACGAGCTGCGCCGTGTGGTCCCACAGCAGCCGCCACAGGTCGGGCGGGCTGGGCGGGTGCTGCGCGACCGCGTACTCGCGCACGCGCCGCCGCCCGCACACCCACGATGCGTTCACGTACTCACTACCTGTTGATATTATAGTGTTGATTAGTAACTTATATTTTTAGAATCTGTATATATAAAACTCTTGCGTTACTAAGTAACTGATGAACAACGCACGGCCGAAACTACTAAAATTAGAAAGTTGAAATTTGGTGTGAAGATTATTTATGAGCACTAAGAAAGGATTTTTGGAAATTCTCACCCGAAGGTAAAAAGGGGGAAAACTGTTAAGAGTCATAATTCCACGCGGGCGAAGCCGCGAGCGTAAGACTAGTTACTTATACGTTTGGTTAAGTTTGTATATCATACTAATTGTTTTATTAAATTTGTTTACAGTGAAAATTAAGGAAAACCATTCGAAAACCATGAGCCACAGGGCACAACGTTTAACATATTACAACCTTTACATAACTAGAGAAACCTTTATTCGACAGTCAGTAAAGATTCACCAACCTTCAACCCCAGGTTTAGGCACAAGCATCACGCGGGCAGAGTCCGAGGGTAGTATGCCGCCGGGGCGATTCTTCTCCGCGTTGTGAGGTGCGCGCGCGCATACGCTGGGCTCCACACACGAACGGGTGATTAACTGATGAACATAATATATTATTATGTATAAAATTGTGTTTAATGGTGGTGTCTGTCTGTTTAAAGTGTTTACACACGGTACTAAGCATTTGTAAAGAAACATACGATCACAATGTTAGAAAATGTTTAAATGTTATATTTCTAAACTAGAGGGGTTAACAGAATGTTCAATATACTTAAAACATTTAACTAGTCCTAAGAGAATGTAACAAATCCTAACATTTGTTAGTTAATGTATTAATGTTAGAAAAAGATTAAAAAGAAACTTATCAAAATCACCTTGTGAGGTGTTATAATTTAATGTTATTTGAAACATACCTGAAATTGTTTTTCTAGCAAATTAACCGGCGGCGGTCCTTGGTACAGTTGATGTCGGTTCGACAGTGAACGCATTCGCTCTAGCAACGCGTAATTCTCTGCACGGTTTGCTCTGCAATGAGAAACGATACATACAGAAAAAATAAATAAATCTTAAACACATATTTTAACTATAGTAAATAATCTTCTATTTGTACTACAGTATTAACTTTAAACAAATCTTATTTTTCTTTAATTCGACCTCATTACACGACAGATATATCCGTACCAGGCGTGAATAACTTGATAACTTGACTTGTATGTTTTTTTTTAATGCGTAATACGCATCAGGATTGCATCGTTCATATGGTGAACAAAGGATATAGTTATATCAAAGCAAAGGAATTACATTAAAATAAAACAGTATTTGTTAACATTTCCATACAAACTTAAATTTTAAAGAGGCTGCCCTGAAAAATGTGCGTTTTCGACTTATCACGTTATTCACGCGCGGTACGGATATTATATCTGTTCTCGGGCCATGGGTGTTAGCAATGTGTTATTTGTGTTGTCAATGCCACTCGCGACCCATGGAATCGTTATTCGAGGGTATTCGTGTTAAGCACTAAAACTCATAATTAACCGTTAAAGAACGTCAGAGAAATGTATCTAAACCTCACCTTCTCATCTCTTCTTTCTCCTGTTCATTCATATTGTTGTACGCCTGCATCTTCTTGCTATACGTGTCGCTGGACCGCGGCGCCAAATCGTACACCCCTTCCGATTCGTCGCCATTCACCATCCCTTCTTTACTCTCTTCGTCTTTACTCGACTTGCTGAGCTCACTGTTCAGTTCATCAGTCTTTATTGACATTTCGCTCCCATTCTCAACTACTTCCTTCTCACTTAGAGATTTAATACTGACAGTATCGCCGTTATCAAGGCCGTTTAGCTCATGAACGCTTCGGGCCTTCGGTGGACTTAAGTCCATGACCGCTAAGTCCTCTTCGGAGATCGGTTCGAGCAGTTTAGCAAGGTATTCCCTCGCCTTAGCGAACTCTACCTCAGTATTTCCCGATCGTACGTGTTCTAACAACGCATCGTGTACGAATACGTACTGTTCTTCGGTTTGTACGAGGTGGTTTCGTTGCGTGCGCGCTCGGCATAGAAAACCCAGTGGGGATAGTGTGCCCGTTAGCTTTAGTTGGTTGAGTTGCGCGTCCAACACTATGTATGTGCCCGTTCGTCCTACGCCGGCGCTGTGGGTTCAAATACAAGTTATTTAGCCTCCTTGTCTTAGGAAATATTTAATTTTGTATTAAATATGACTGAGCAGCAAGATCATAATATAGTGCGTTGCAACGAACTTGACTTGTTTGGTAAAGAATCTTGGCACATCTTTTTATTAATTTAAAAAACATTTTAGAGTAAACAGAAATTAGCTATGGCTTTAAATGTTTATTTATGGTTTAATTCTTTTCAATCTGTATCTGCCTTATTTTAAAATTACAAATCAGGTTAAAAAGACACTAAGATCATTCATCAAATAAGTAAAGTTAGTTGAAACGGACTTTAGGAACTGTCGGAGAGTATCACATGTCGTAGCTACAAATAATCACATAATCCATACCCTTAATTTGTATACACGTACGCACTCATACACATACGCACGCACTCTTACACGTACGCAGGCACAGGCACACGCAACGAACCTGCAATGCACGAGCACGGTGCTACTGTCCGCAGCAGCTTTAACGAACGGCAACACGGCGAGCGGGTGCCGCGGCGTTCCGTGGTCCGGCCACACCGTATAATGGTATTGAACTATATGGCGACCGGCCGAGTTGCTAGTGGCGTCGCTGGCGTCGCTACTGCTCGTATCGCTTCCCTGTTGGGAGGTTAAGGAATGGTTTATAGACGAGTACAGCGATTAATTCCCCTCCTACTCACTTCGGAATACAGTTATACAACCAATTTTAAACCAACAAAGCACGTAATATTTACTAAACATCCCGGTAGTCTACATCAACAGGAATGCTGCATATGCACGAATATTCCACCTTATGACTCCTGTGAAGCCTTATCTTTTAACTTAACCACCTTTCACTACAAATTCAATTGATAAACGAACATCATTTTTGATTCTACCACGGATTTCGGAAAAAGTACTTAGTCATTCACGAGAAATAATTTTTCTGCTTACATTTAAACACCTTAATACAAAAACACTCACATTAACAGCAACGCTGCGCACGCGCAGATGCCTTACTGTGTACGCGGCGCGCACGTCCTCGTACAATAACGTGACGTGCACGCCGCCGAACTCGGCCGCACTGCCGCGCCCGCCCGCCGGCCAGTACATGTCGCATTTACGCTGGATATAAACAATTGATATTTTTATTATTTATTTAGTACCTACATGTCGCACTTGCTCTGGGTATAACAATTTGATGTCACTAAAATGTTGAGGTTTGATCCTCCTTCTGAGGTGAATTGTACGAGCCGAAGCCTAGTAGTTAATGGTGATATTATTATTAATCTTTTTATTAATCACAGCTTTTTGGAAGAGTGCAACTATAGGACTTAGAACGGATATAATTATTATTTATTTAGTACATGTCGCACTTACGCTGGGTATGACAGACAATTGATGACTTTATTCGTTATTTTAAAAAAGGTTGAAGTCTTCCGGAGGTGAATGTTGCGCGGGTCGAAGCCAAGTATTTATTGGTGAATCTTTTTATTAATCACAGTTTTGGGTAAGAGTGCAACTAAGGATACTACACATATACATATATAGAGGAATTATATTACAAAATAAAAAAAGCAACAAAATACAAAATAAGTTATATGTTTACATTGAATTAGGAGAATTGTTTGCAATAGTTATTTTCGAAATTTCGCATTTTATAACTAATTGCCTGTCCAAGTACAATTTCTACACAAATGTTTACTTCAACAATCTATGGTACACTTTCTCCTTGATTCTAACCACAAACACATACACACAACATACAACTCACCCGCCCCCTCTCGACAAGGTTGGTGATCATGACCAGGGTATGAACCCGGTGCTGCCAGATCATACGCCAGAAAGCATCTAACGTCGCCGGCGTCGGCCCCTGAGTAGCTATGTAGTGCCGCCGCCACACCGCCCACTCTAGCTTTATCTGACGTGGGATTCCATCTGCGGAGAGATAGATATTTTTTTTTTTTTGACGTTAGAGGAATTCCATCTGCAGACACGGTTAATTTACATTTAGTGATGTGATATCGTGTTGTGAATCAATGAATGCCGGCTGCACGCAAGAAAAAAAAATATAAGAGCATTTAATTTTAGTTCAGTTTTACAATCTATATTAACAGCCTTATCTGTTGCTAGATTTGCTATAGTCGTATTTTTAGTTAGACGAAGTAAACTGACGTTTTCGGTGTTGTCAGTTTTTGATGAAATAAAAATAGTGTTGTGACAAAGTGAATGA
>DWKA01000540.1:0-16043 GCA_018249155.1 Panoquina ocola ocola
AAACTTAGCCGGCTCGTCGGTGAACGTGTTTATGTGTGCGTGCGATTTCGGACGTTTGTAGGCAGTGTCGTCACTGTCTACACTGTGGTATGACAGCTGATGTACCTTTTTCTTTTTAATTAAGTAGGTAACATAGATTAGAACAGTCTTCTTTTAGTTTGTACAACTGGCAGTAGGTAACCTGTAACGTCTAAAATACGTCGGACTGCGACAAAAATTAGCCTTTTTCATGATTGATTTAGGCAATTTTTTGTAGAGAGTTGAGATTATTAACAGTTGCTTCCTTATTAGATCTTATTACCACAAAATGAGGTTTATGTCGCGTCCATCAGTAACAGTGATACACTATAACACTTAATTACATAATTTAAATAAACGGGAACTTCTAATTCCACTGAGCTTCTAACGGAGTACATAACCGAGGTAGTTTGCGTCATTTGCGTCATTAAATAATAATTATAATTATAACGTTGACATTACCATGGGCGAACTAAGCTTCAGGAAGAGGCAAAAGAGTAGGAAATAAGACCGTTTGTGGAAAAAGAAAAAGTTACCTTCCCTGTCTCATCTCCCTCCCCTCTGAATTAAATATTCTATGTAGAAAGAGACAGTAGTTTTAACACTGCGCTTCTAATTGTCTCTTTCTTCATCTTTCCAAATTACGTGTCGATGACTACATTGCTATTGAATAAACTTCCTTGATTAAATAATAATTAACTTTACAAGCTTTGCACATACCACATCCAGTATACTGTCACGTCGATTCTGCGCTTCCGTATCATTTTCATTTTCTTGATAGGGCGGCGGTGGGTCTTTTGTTGAAATTTCTGTAAAAATAACAGAAACACTGAAAAATAAATTATTAATCACCGACGCTTTAGACAAAGGAATTCCTAATATGGTTTGGTATCTTCTTAAAACATTGTGACGTAAACTTATTGGGTCGAATAACTAAATGAAACAGTTACTGTTATTTGATGAAATCAAATAAGGAAACATTACAGTAAATAAACAAACGAAATAGGTAATCGTATATTGGTATTGTTTGTAGAGTAAAACTAAATCCGCAAATCATCGTAACCCTTCAAAATCAATTAACCGCTCAGAGCAAGCCAAGCCGGGCACAGCATAAGGCTAGAAACAAACCGAGCCCACGTTTGTTACGTAAACGAAGTAAGATGACGTCTGATTTCGTACGACGCCTATGAATCTATATGAAAACGTGTGGCTTAGAAAAACACTTATTTTGCGCCAGTTTGTTACTTGTAACTCTTGTAAGTGCGATTCTGATCCACATGTTTTCATATAAATTCAAGGGCGTCATACGAAACAGACGTAATCTTACATCGTAGGTATACGTATAAAAATGAACAATGAACTTGGCAAGAAACTGAATGAGAGAGTTAGATGCGCAGAACAAAAAACAGACCAAAACGACTTCTGCGCATCTAATGTTTCTTTCTACTCGTACGTCTTGCCAGGTTCCTTGCCCATGACTTAGTTTGTTTCTAGCCTTAACAACCGCAGGCAGGCGGCCCGGCGGATGTAATTACTGCAGCCATTACCGCACTCAGCTGAGCGGATTATTGGGCGTAAACAATGAGCGGCCCAACCATAACATGGACCATAACAATCTGCGTACCTCGTTGAGTTAGGGATCAAAGACGATGGTAAGTCTCGCTGATGCCCTGATCAGACTTTAAAACAGGACGGAGTGTAGAGTCCTACATCAGCTAATATATAAATTTCCATGTCACAGTGTTAGTTACCGTACACCTAAACGGCTGAACCGATTCGTATGAAATTTTGTGTGCATATCGGGTAGGTCTGATAATAGTGATAATAGGCTAACATCTATTTTTCAAACCCCTAAGTGAGAAGGGTTGTTCACCCTTAAATATTTTTTAAATTTTTTCACGAAATTTTTTGTTTTAATTTTTTTATAATGTGGCATCAAAAAATACATACAACTCTACATTTTCACCCGTTTAATAGTATGTTTCCCGACGCGAAGCGAGGGCGGGCAGCTAGTAGATAATAAAACAATAAGCCCTAATCTTGGGGTCTGGTCGGATTCCCGCGCTTCAGTGTTAAAAAAGACGCTGTCACGCAGAAAAAATTAAGAACATTTTTGACAATGTCTACGTATGAGGCGATACGTAATTTAGAGGTTTTAATCAAAGGCTCTGTTATACGGCAAATACTGTTATCTGTCGTGATATACAGATTTACAGGTTCATGGAATGTGGGACGCATTTGATCAATGACAATAATTGGTCTAAAATGGAATCTTACTCGTTTTTATAATTACCTAATACCTACAAATGCTTGGATTAGAAATTAATGATTCCTCACGATTAAAGTAAACATGATAAGGAAACCGCGCATCTAGAGTTTTTCATTCCGCTCTCAAAAGTGTACCTATATGAAGTCTTCGGCCATCAACGCGCAGTGCATTTACGTCGTGAGAAAACTGAGCCACGTAGAAATACATTATATAGTTAAGTCATATGTAGTTATGACACTAATCAGCAAACCTACTGCACCGGTTGATAAAACTATCAGATGAAGTAAATAAGTAATTATGGTTAACTGGCTTCCGCCCGCGGCTCCGCCCGCGTGGTATGTCGGACCGCGACAAAAAATATTCTATGTGGTTATAATAGTCATTGGCCAGTAACTTGGAAAGACGTAAAGAGAGACAGTTAAATGTGCAAAAGTCGTTTTTTATAGATTTTATGTATGTGTTTTTAGAAAAAAAAACCGATTTCTGAGTATCTATCTGTATCTTTTTACGTCTTTCCAAGTTATTTGTCGTCTACTATATTCCGGGTCTGTACTACCCGTGTCCCAAATGACATCCAAGTAGGTACGTTCATCCGTTTTTGCATGAATAAAGAACAAACATACAATCTTTAACATTTATAATATTAGTCTACTAATTTAGTAGACTAAATTATACTTATAGCAGAGCCTACTTTCTGATAAAAACCAAGCTTCTTCGATACGTGCTACGATGTCTACGAGCTATTAGACACCTCTACCGCCCTCTACGAAATGTATTGTTCAACTATTGTGCCTAAAAACGACCAAATATTAATACTGATAAGGTGTTGGTAGACCGGATGAACAAATGTAAGTTTGTATTAATTAACTTAACTGAATCAGCGATATAATAAGAAACTTAACGCAAAACTGAACAATGTTTTATGGTAAATATTGTCGTTGAAAATATTTTGTTAGTTCAATCACGTTATTTTTTTTCTCTTTTAGGTAATTAGATTACTAAATCGTTACTAATATGTACTTATTAATTTAAAAACATTTTGCATTTCATTTGATTTATAAATCCAAACCAAACCATTAAGCAAGTTATAGGAGGACAAACAAACTTACTAATAACTTAATTCTTGTGAATTAATTTTGTACACAGATTGTATCTATTGTTAAAAACAATAGTATAAGCAAATTACTTTCTCGCTGCAATTGCTCTTAATGACCACGAATCAGTCACGCTTCGACCTACCTACGAACATTTAATTTTATACACAGTGAATTATTCTCACACCTGCTAAACATTATTATTTATAAATACTATTCAATAATATAATCTTGTACATTTTAGCAAATGATATTTTTCATTTCTTTACAATAAAAAAAATCAGACACACTTTTTCTCTACAAGTTTAACTCGTTTACGACACAAGTTTAATTCTGCCATAATAAATTATTATAAACTACGAACTCTATTTAATTTATATAATTTTTATTACTTCGATGACTTTTATAGCAATTACCTAAACACACTAACAAAAAAACTCGCATCGGTAACTATTACTAAAAAAAAGTAGTAATCAATAAAAATTAATAATTTAATTTATCCCAAAATAAACAGACAAAATGTACTTAACAGCACAATACCACGGCGGTTGGTGTACAATCACTCGCAGATCAACACGGTACAGTCACTCACACACGCTACCACCGCACCGTCCACTGTCGCCGTACGCGCGCTCACGACTGACATCCACTATCCACTGACCACTGCGGTGGTAACGATGGTATCACATCGTCCTCGCAGTGAATCCCGGAGACAGACCCATGTGAAGTTACAGGGTGAATTTACGGCGCTTACAGCACATGGGAAATATGGATTTTATGATTATGAGTAGCGAAGTTATTGTAAGTTGATTTTAAAATTCTACTTCTTTTATGACAATTATGTTATGATGCCACCCAATACACGGTGGGATTTCTTAGAAAAAAATATATTATTTTTTACGTGTAGGAGAGGTAGATCATTTTAAAAATATCGTTTTTAAGAATTCATTACAAAACTTTGTTGGTATGTGTGCTAGATGAGAAATGACAACTTACTTTTAGTAAAAGGGTGTATCTGCACAATGTTCCAGACAGATGGGCGGACGTACAGATAATTGAATTTGATTACGGAACCCTAAATATGAAATTGAAAGGCATATCATCCACAATTACTGGCGTTTGTTGAAAGCTCAGTAGATTCCCACGAGGTCCACACGTCCGCGCGGGCCGGGACACGGCCAGTCACGAGCATGACGTCTCAACCCGCTTGTTTAGGATACACGTTAGTGACGAGGTATTCAGGGAAGCCTATAATATGTTTAACATTCAAGAAATTCATGTGAGAAGAAGTCATTTTTATATTTTAAAAGGTTGCAAATTAATAAAGAAAATATAGAGCAGAGTGGTAGAGACAAGGTTGGGACGTTAACTGTATGTATGTAAATGGTTATTAAAATAAACGAAGTAGTTCGATACATACTTACTTTTTTTTAGAAAAGAAATAGCATGTAGCTTGAATCTTACATTATTGGAATAAAAAAAATGACAATAAAATTGTAAAATAATTTACAGTTAATAATAGTAATAAACAAGACCAATCGGATGACTTTTAATATCTATATCTTACTGTAGTTCTTAGCAACACGTCGGTTCTGGGAGCCCGTGGACCAAGAACTATCTTTAATCTCTAAGCATCCATCTGTTTCCCATAATCTTCTACTCACCTAGATAGTCAATTTCCACATAACGTCAATCTAATAACAATTATGGGCATACAGGAAGAACATATCGGGCGTCTAGCGAAAGTATTTTATTACATAAAAACTAACGTTCATGTTGTGGAAGAGGAAATCTTAGAATTTAATCATAATATTGCGTCTTGACGGGAAAGGACAAAAGAATCTTAGTAAAAAATGAGACATGCGCATTATGATACGGTTTGAGTCCAGTAAATTGTCGCCTTTTAAAATACCCAATGAAGTAATAGTCGATGGCTTCATGTAGAAAATTATAGCTCAATTCTAAAGCTCACAACAGAAAAAAAACATGATTGGGTGTTGTTGATTTTTTTTTACAAAACATAAATATTTCGATGTTTGCAAGTAAGTCATCTCAAAATTAGTTAAGTTACCGAAACAAAAAATCCAAAAAATGTTGTGACTCTATGGTTTATAAAGCTCAATTGTTATACAGGTACACCTACCAGATTCGATACCTCAGTAATTTTTTATTTATAATTATGTATTTTGATTACTTTATTAATTACTTAATGTGGTTTGTTTTCTAGGTATGGCAGGAGTAAATGAGGTCTAAATGTTCATCCGTGTGTTTGGCACTTCACGCCCTTCAGATAGACTAGTTAGATCCTCCTCATTGGGTACACCTGTGTTTACCTGTTAGGAGTGTTTCATAACCAAAAGATAGGTACTCTTTGTTCTGTCAGATTTGACTTTTTGTTTGCGGGAATCATTAGCTTTATCTATCTGGACAGGAACATAGGAAGTGGAAGTTGTGAATCAGAACTTGTACAATTATACATAACTACTTACACAAGTAGGCAAATCTGAATGATAATCCTGTTACCTTATGTCCCAATGTTGCATAGGCTAACTTCTCTGACTAAGTTAGTAAATATTAGTAAATAAATATTTCAAGAATTCCACAAAAATGTTATTTAATACTAACTTTGGGACCAGTTCTCCTAAAAACAGGTACCCACCTACCTAAAATTTCGCGGTTAGTCCTTTATTCGTAACTTTATAACTCTCTTTACTCGCTGTATAAAATGAAACAATAAAAATCACGACCACAATTTTTTCGTACTTTTTACATTCTTCGAAATTTGAAAGTGACACGGTCGCCATCGCGATTGCATCGCGTACGTTTTCCCGCCAATTTCGCGCGTGTTGAGACTTGGGCCTCGTTTCACGCTTTTATTGCGTTCAATTCATTGACTTTTATTACCCTCGACGTGGGGTAACCGTTGTTATTTCGTGCATTAGGTAATTTTTTACTTAATAAAATAAAGTTTTACTCGGAGCGTTAAAATTAAATTACGTAAAATGCGACCGCAAGGAAACGCAATCTCTTTAATTTATGAGAATGGGAGCCTTTTTGCACAAAAAATGACTCTCTGGAGCACGCATGTACACTGTTCCACCATAAATTGATCTTTATGTGAAAGGTTTTATAAAATTTTGTAAAATAATGTCCAATAAAAGTCAGCTTAAAAGGAATGCTTTTAGTATCGCACGATTAATTACAGATTACATCACTTAACACACATTGCTGTTTATGTGACAAGACAAGACCAAATACCAATGTAGACACCTATTTTATATACTTTTTTACATTTGAGTGGTTTTTTTGAAACTTAATATTGATGAAAAATATAATGGCGGCGATTTTACCCAATAAAGAATAAAAAGGTTCAAATTATGGTGGTAAGAATCAGATGAATAAAGACCCGAACCACCCTTAAAATTTTTACGATGCGTGAAAATGAAATATTGAGTCGAGATGCGCACGAGCATATCGATATGGATGGACTGTGATGTGGGAATGCACGATTTTTGTATCGATGCTTTTATTTTCATAAAACTACATTTTTTATGGATCTATTGTTACAGTTTCTTTGTATATTTTAACATGCATTGCCATTTTATACTACAATTGACTAAAGCTACCCATGGATAATAAAGTCGGAAGTAAGTATTCTGGGGACACTAACAGACAGTCCGTTCTTTTGTCGACTATTCACATAAAAAATTACAAAAACGTAGCCCTCATCTACATACAAGTACGTTAGTCATATTTAACTGGCAGCTAAGTAAAACTCTATTAGATTAAAAGTAAGAACAATTTGTGTTAACAATCGAAAGTATTTCATCTCGTACCACGACTCTTGTAAAATCGATTAAAAATTCTCAGTCGTACACATCTCTATGTGTCGCGTACCGGGAACGCCAGGAATGGCAGGAATGCGAAGGATTCACGACTGCCGAAAACGTGCGTACGCAGCCCCGCGTGACAGCTGCGCATGCGCAGCCTACGTCTTTTTCATCTCGACGGAATACCTTGTCCGCTTGTAACAACACAACACTAATGCTGTGGACACGAGGCGATATTGGATGTACCTATTTATGAATAGGTAGTTCGAAAACATGTGCCGGATCATAATTATGCAGAAAAGATTCATGTTAAGATCTTAAAGATAATGATAAAATTGTAAGGACCATTTAAATAAAAAATAATTTAAATTATTATGGTAAAAACCGAACGTATTCAAATCTAGGGAGTCCCTAACAACAACAAAAAAATAAACATGTTAAATTCTATTCTCTGAATTTCTTAGTAATTTTGACTTTTATTGCCTTAGGTACCTACGAGTATACCTACCTATTCCACAAAATTATCGTGACTTTATTTAAGAGTTAAAAACTGTTTTAATAGCCATTGAACTGAACATTAATCATTATGTTTCATTAGATTGTAATCGACAAATTATAAGTTCAAAACGATTGACTATTTGCTGGGAGTGTTAGGACCGCCCTCGGAACCACAACAAAATAATTATATGATGGATAAATTAAAAACGTGCGTTACTTGTATCTCTAAACATTAGTAAGCCACAGAAGGATAACAAATTGCTATTTAAATATTATTATTCAATAGAATATAGACAAACTAGCTGACCCGGCAAACGTTGTTTTGCCTTATAAAATGGCCATAACAAAATAGGGGTTGGTGATAAAAAAGTAAAAATTTGGGTTGTATATATTTTATAATGCCACATTATAAAAAAATAAAAACAGAAAATTTCGTCAAAAATAAAAAAAAGAAATTTAAAGATGAACAACCCTTATCACTTAGGGGTATGAAAAATAGATGTTGGCCGATTCTCAGACTTACCCGATATGCACAGATTAAGCCGTTTAGGAGGAGTACCTACGGTAACTAACACTGTGACATGAAAATTTTATATATTAGATAAGTGACTTTATACTAACCATGATTAAACAAAAAAGCACAGTTTTGGTTTACAAAATCGATTTTTAATGTTACGTGTCAGAAAAACACAATGACGTGACGTGAGTCTAATCCCGAGGATTTTACATGTAACAATTGTATTCACCCTGGCATTGGACAGGTGAAATAGTAGGTGATTGCACACCGCGGGATGCAGCCGGGTCTACGGGAGGCGGTCGTGGAATTAAGGGTAAGTGCATCGATAATTGTACCGTGAGAACACTGCGCGTGCGCCGACGGCTCACTACACCACAGTGAACATATAAGTAGACAGTGTAGCAACTGCCTACAAAGTACAAACGTCTGAAATCGCACGCTCACATAAATACGTTCACCGACGAGCCGCCTATGAATCCTAAGAAGATGCATTGAGACGCATTGACGCATTCCGTAATAAAGATAATGTCGAAAACATGAAAAGTCACTACCCTACTCAATCAATGACGTGTATAGTTCGCGCGCGAGTTCATTGCCGAGATTCCTGACGTCACACGTCACCCCGCCGTCCTTAATATAGTGTCATTAAAGCTCAAAATTATTTGTGCTCCTCCCTTTTACTCGGCAATAAGCTCGCGTGCCATTTATACATATCTTTTTATCAAATAGGCTTTGTTGCTATACTGGGTCATACCTATACTGTGACTACACGGTGCTACACGCTACACGCTACACGCCACTGGCCTCTCTGTTGTTCGGTAGAAAGCAGCAATTTTGGTAATTGATCACATTTGCGAAGAATGGCTTTCGGCTTGGGAACTATTCTAATGGGCTGCACGTTTTGCGCAAATCGTTACGTCACGCCGGACTGTTTCCATTTCAGACGTTGCACTGCAGTTACTATGATCTTAAAAGTACTAGGTATTTATCTAAAACTAAGTATCTCTAGGTAATAAATATGTAGTTCATATTTAATGTAAACGCGTACCTACACGCGATTCGATTTTTATTATACCAATATTAATAACCGCGACTATAAAGTTTAAAATCATTAATAAAAAATGAATGAATGAATGTGAATGAATACGAAATTTGATAGGGATATGAAATGTAATAATTTCGATAAATGTATCTAGTACCTATTTGGAGATGTTTTGATTGAAAATAGAAATTGTACACCGATTTACCTAAAAATAATAAGAATTGAGGTTAAGAGTGGTTATGAAAGCATTTTGGTCATAAACTACAAAAACAATGCCGTAAAATTATTAATTTGCGAATTTACCAACTAGGTATTTTGATTTAATACGGCCGACGACAACTAGGTAGGTATGCATCTATGTTAATTAGTATTCTTCAGTAGTAACCTACTGTAGTAGTAATGTAGCATATAAACTTATAAAGTAGGAACGTACATAGTTAACTCATAAAATGAATTAACGATCATTAAATGTCAACGACTCATAATCTCATTAAATCTCGATGACTCTCTTTTAATCGTCCAATGAATTAGCAATTTAATGCCTGATTATTTTTTTTAATGCTGTATGCATTCATCAAAGGTGCCTATTCGATGCCAACTGTATCTAATTAACTATAGTAACAGTATAAACTCACGCAAAAGGAAAATTGTTGCAACTTGCAAGAGTGCATTACCTCCATGATCGCTGTCTTGTCTTGTCGTGTACAGGTACTTAGTATGGTCAGCAAAAAACACTCAAATAGTTTATTTAAAATATTTTTCAATAGTTTTCACTGAATTTTGCATCGTAGCTGTGATGAGTAATTTTTATTCGATTTTTCGCACTATTCGATTATATACATACATACATACTCGTACAATTTCATAATCTCGAAAATTTTATTTAGTTTTTGCTTCTACCTATTTACATACGTTCAGCGCATATACCTACCTACTTATCCATTTTTTTATATTTTAGTTCGTAATTTTACTAAAAACTTTAGAAAGATAAAAAAATGTTTTTACAAAATTTCTAAATATTTCGTAGATTATTTTCTTAAAATACATCTAACATATTTTGTAGTCAGCATCCTAAGGAACATCGGCAGTCAAATCGAAAGGGAAATTTGTGGAGGTCAGTGGAACGCTTTCGTGACGTCGCAAATCGAGTTGAGTGTAGCGAATCATTAATAACATCACAATTCGCCACGGGCGGCGGCGGTGACATCTCGCTATGCTAACTTCTACGCGACAACACAACATATTATGTAGTAAACACTTAAAAAGTATCTGATGGATCATGAAATACCCAAATATACGAGCTTTTTCAGTGACAGACAAAAGCGCTGAATTTACTGACCTCTTACGCTAGCTGGACCGGCTTTACTGTTCAAAATGACAGCAAATTTTCCTCATGCAAATATGGGTTAAATAAGGGTCTGACGTTTTATCTTTCAACTCTATTATTAGTTCTATCAAAATTAAATTGTCAAAAGTTAAAAGTACCTAGGTATTGTAATCAGCGCCAAGACGTTACCATCAAACTAGCACAATTTTACGACGCCTTTGGTAAGTCCTGCATATACAAGTATTATAGTGGTCAGAGACTTAATCACAGAGAACACTTACACCTACGCATATTATGTCCATATGCATTTTACGTCCTAATACTACAGAACAAAATCAAGTCAAAATCTTGAGCTTGATCCCGTTAAGGTCCTAAACATCAGATTATAAGACGGTGATAATCTAGTTCTCAATATTGACTATATTCTATCAACCTCAAATGAATTTCCTAGCAACTATCATAGAGCAATAAGTTTTTTTTTTATTACATTTTACATCGTAACTTATCCAAAAAATAGAGGCAAATATTACCTACTTATAGCAATCTGTAAACCAAGAAATATAGCTGACATATCAGAAATTGCCCTGTTCGCCACATTACCTCTAACATAGGTCCAGAAATAATGGCGGACAGGTAGAGTCGAGTGATGCTGTAGAGTTAGACTCTAATGTCTAGATGAGCGCGCGACATTCTATTTAGGTTAAATACTTTTTATCCGTTATGTTTAGCCGCTAATGACTGGGGTCGAATATTTTCTAGTGCATGCACTAACAGTATTTTACCTTAAATGTGATGTTTATGTTTACATTCTACTTTAGCGGTACTCTCTACATAAAGTATACACGATAGATACCTACATTCCATTTCTGAGCTCTATATATATGTAGGTATACTATGGGAGATTTTCTATTCAATTTTGTGTATTACATTATTTTTAAACGAATTTACTTAACGCAGCTTACGGTACTTTAAAGGAGAAATATTATATTGTCTAGAGCGGAAATGTGAAGTAACGGAAACCAGAAAAACTTTGAAGTTAATTTAATCTTGTACTAGAGATAATAAGTGACGAAGACGTTCATCTAAACTGTATGCTCAATATTGTATACAATTTGTAGTAAACATTTTATTTAACATTTATAGGTATCTTTGAATTTAAATTTTATCGAAATCGAAGAATCGAGTTACAGGGCTGAGAACTTACAGGCGACACTCATTTGTTTCCTTTCCAAGCCGCGATTCGCGAGCGTCAAACGCATTCGCGGCGGATTACAAAATCTTGCATAGGTTGATGATTGCAGTCGCCGGGTTATCTCGCCGGGAATGCAATTTGAAAAGAATGCACAGGGTGATCGCTCGGACAATGGGCCCGTCCTGCCTCGCATTATGTCACTATTGCGCATAAACTAGTGGTATTAGGAATATTGCATGTTGTTTGTGGCGTTTTACTTAATGCCGGAATTACGATGCGTAAACGTAAACAGATGCGTATACGTCTAATACACATATTATTTTATTAGATTCGCCTTCCGGTAATGTTAATATTATTATAATGTTTCTTCTTTACTTAATACTACGTAATATAGACAACATAGTATAAGATTAGCATTCTTTTGTTATATTAAGTATTGCATTTACTCAATAAATTAATAAATATTCAATTTTTACGTCCTTTTCATTTCTTCTTCTCGATGACAAAGCACGTTAATTCCGGAACTGTGGTAAAGCAAAAATTGCGTTCATAAGTTGTCTTACAAAAGTTGAACTTTTCATCATTTTTACTGACCTCAAATATATCAAGACAGCCAATAACGCGGGTACATCACCATCGTTTTGTACTGCAATGTTCACGATCACGATATAATAATTATTACGTCTGTGGCGCGTTTCGAACGTATCATTAACAATTCGACGTAGCGATGGTATCATAAAGCGGAATCATCGGTTACTTTTCGGGCATCGCGCGGAATTCGAACTACGCTGGGAGCCGATTAAAGTTTCCGAAAAAAGAGCTTTACGCGATATAATTTAAGGTCAAGAAGGAGCGTGATCTCGCCGCGGCGGATAAAAATTATTTATTTGCGTGGGGCGCGGCAATTAGGGGGCGGGGCCGGTCTGCGCGCGCGACCCTCGACCCCGCGCCCGGCACTCTGTCGCGCTGACGCGGACGCCCGCGCCCGCCGAACAACTCCGAAATTACTTCGCCTGGGTAGGGTTGTCGCTTCCTAATGTAACATTTAAAACCACCATCGCCTTAACAGTTCTAATGAATAAAGATTTTGCTCTGAAAGCGAGATGGGTGGCTAGGTATAACGCATTAAAGCAGAATTTTATTTAAGTAAAAAGTAAATATTTAATTCTATTTTTAAAGAACACTCTCACGTAAGTACACAAGTAAGTATTAAAGTCATCGGCACCGAGACATTAGATGCGCAGAAGTCGTTTTGCTCTGCTTTTTGTTCTGCGCATCTAACTGTCTCTCTCAGACTCTTTCCAAGTTCCGCGCCGATGACTATAATATTCCTAAATAACATTAAAAGAACAGTGAAACTTCATCCTTTTTCGAAGTCAGTAAAATTTTTAGTCGTTATTTAGATAGCTCTTTCTCTCGACCGAACAATGTTAAATATCCTTTTAAAATCGGTCGTGTGGCGGCCCTATCCGAAATCTCGACACGAACTCACCTACTTTTGTACCTACCTACACTTTTCTCAAAATCACTACAACTTAACATTATCTTTCCTCGTAATTTCGGGACAACTTTTAATCTGGATTTATCCGGATTGTTGCTAGTAGAAATTAAAACGATACCGTTTTTTTTTATATCCATACATCACGGCGCGTCACAAGGCTCATTATATTCTTACATTCTCCGCAGGAGATGGCAATTACGATACATCGTGTATCGACGATTCGTACGCATGCTACGGCCGCTCGCCGACGAAATGTGGGCGGCGCGGCGCGAGTAGAAATTTACTCCGCTCTAAGATACTATCCAGCGATGCAGTGTTTAGTTCTCTTTTTAATCTTTTTATCTGTGAGCCGTAGACTCGCCACGAAGCGATTAATTTAGGCGATACATGGGCCTTCAATAACCCTGGACGGCTGGACGAGCTAGAGTTACGCAACCGGAATTACCTGCGCGCTCGCGCCGCCCGGCGCGGTATCGATGTAATGAGTTCGAAATTAATAAATCGAATTGTTGCCGATCCGGTAGCTTTTAAAAGCATCCTTGTGTACAGGTTACTAGTGCTTGTCTATCAATATTTGTTGAAATATTTTATTAATTAAATTATTGTTATAATACCTACTCAGGAAGGCAAAGATTTGACGCACAGATCTAAATAATAATTGGTGTACCTATTTGTTTCATTTAACTATGTTAAAATTAGGTAAATCTTAAGAATTAAGTAAAAACCACAGGCTGATTTTAAACAAAGATAAGCAAAACAATTGAAACGCAGAATCATTTCACATGAAAAACATTATCAAAAATTCTAAATCTCGTTTTGTTTAACTGTATTAATTAAGTAACTACTTGTCATTCGTTTTAGATTTAGATACTTACAAGTTGTATTCAGATTACGTTCAACTTAAATTAAATTAAAACAATTAAATTAACACAACGTTACAATCAATTTAAAAAATCTTTTAAAAACTAACAAAATAAATATCGGATTTTTTACACATCATCATTTACCATACAACCAAATATATGTGACATACCTAAAGAAACCTCGTAATAAGTTCATTTACTTCAGTACCATTGAACCAAATACATATTTATTTCCGGCCGGGAAATTAACCAAGTACCCTCTGCCCGGAAGATATAGTACCTACCTGTTTCTAACTGGCCTACACATAATACCAGAACAAGCGACATTGAAAAACATACCTACATGTTATTGATTCCCAATACTATCAAAATAAATGTAGATAAGTATGATAATATTTAGGTACTGTGAACTTACTAAGGCTGTGGCCAACAAACCATTACTGGCGCTCACTCGGGCCTTTACAACCGACTGCATCATAAGTAGCTCAGCTGTCAAATTACAAAACATTACCACTTATAATACAAGTGCCAAAAACTACATTCAATGCCAATCGACTTGATCTGAACACGGAATCATCTAACGAGTTTGGTGTCCACTGCCGCAGTGTATTACAGTAAGATCAAGTAAGATGTTAAAAAAAACTCACTCTCCCGGAACCACCTGAGGATCCTCTTCATTCCTCTGTTGACAGATGACAGGTGTGCTGCGGCACGCGCGTGCGCACCAAATGCACCTCCTCCGCCGAACGTCACGGCTGGCTGCGTCACGGGGTGGTTAAACTCTCACAAAGGGCAGTAACGACTTACTCGGATCGCAAATTAACCGAATTTGGCTGCGACTGACGAAGCGAGGAGCCAGCTGACCGACATACCCCACCCACGTGAGGTGAGCCGCGAAAGGTAAGGTGGGAATCAATTTAATTTGCAGTTATTAATATGTAATCGTAATAGGAGTTGGCTGAAGGGCAAACTGGACAAAGGGTGTTTGATCGATATCACGGTGATAATGAAGGTTATTAGAGTGACTACCTTGGAATTAACAAAAGAATATATTTTTTTAATAACCTGTTAACGTAGGTATATCAACACAATCAAAAAATACAGGTAGGTTAAAATTTATTTGTGGTCGACAACCCATCCGCGATAGTTTCGAGCTTTTTGATATTTTATTACGGCTGCATAGCCTGCATAGTGAGGTTTTTATTACAATCAAATCAATTTACTTAGGTACTGAACTTTACTTAGTAACTGAACCGTAGATATTATAACTATGTAACGAATCGCATTTGCTATATTCAATCTCGTTCGTGGTTACGAAAATATACGTAGTCGCCGGTATAAACGCAGACGGTTGTCGGTCTAGATTACAAAGTATCTGGTCTAGTCTGATCTAATGAGGGATTCGTTCAACTCGGCTCGTGGCCGGAAGCACGCTCGACGGCGCGCGACGCCCGTGCGATATGCTACACTTCTCTCGATGCAAAACTTGCTGCTTACTTTAATAGATCATAGACCTTAGTAAATATCAAAACATATAGGGTTACAGCGGCTTGCGCTGTTTCTAAGTGGTCAATTTAAGTAACAATGGACGCTGTTGGTAGTGGCAAAAATTCCGTGGTACAGAGGGTTTTGGTTAGCATTAGACTATCTTCCAACCAAAGAATAAAGATACTTTAGCTGGCTACTAGCAAACACCAAATCATACCAAAGTTTATAAAAATTAGTTTCTTTGTCCATTAACTATGTAGTCTGTTATATACCGACCTACACGTTTCAATAGAGGTCTTTAAATGAGACAAAAATGTAATGACGTATTACTTTTGACGATTTGTCAAATAAATATTTTACATTCACTGTAAACAAATACCTGAAATTAAGTTTTTCGTATTTTA
>DWKA01000541.1:0-16042 GCA_018249155.1 Panoquina ocola ocola
ACCCGCTGGATTCAGAAGGCTCAGGACCGGTCGGAGTGGCGCGTATTAGGGGAGGCCTATGTCCAGCAGTGGACTATCAAGGGCTGATGGATGGATGGATGGATATACATACACATTCGTTTAGTGATGGTACACACCAACATGCACATAAGCACGTGAACACACATTTAAAACAAATAAGTTATGATTAACAATTGACGTGTTATTTACATTGTAAAACACAGGGCGTTGTCATACTTACAGTGAGTTCAGGTGGTAATGCAGCTAAGCTCTGTGGATAACAAACATATTTACATTCGCAAGACTTTGCAATCCACACATCAGAGTTAAAAAATATTTACAATAAATAAAATCTGTCATTCACTTCAACGCAATTGTACCAAGATGCATAAAACAAATCAAACAAATATTTGCGTGCCTCATGCAAAATATTGGTAAACA
This sequence comes from Panoquina ocola ocola, assembly GCA_018249155.1. Lineage (NCBI taxonomy): Eukaryota > Metazoa > Arthropoda > Insecta > Lepidoptera > Hesperiidae > Panoquina > Panoquina ocola. Next base: position 442 of record DWKA01000541.1, read on the forward strand.
CAGGCATGCAATCTGCATAACAAGATAATTCATTATAATTAATCCATATAAATACAGGCACCATATAGATGAAAATATTTACACTGGTGCTATTTTACAAATTCATCACCACCCTGTTCTGAGCTTTGTTACCTTCGTAGTTCTCATAAGTTGATCCCAGTGCCTTTCTCTTATTGCAGGGTTTTGAAGTTCTCCGACGGCTCTCAAAGATGTAAGCATATTTTTAACAGTTGCTTCCAAATTTATATACGTATCCCAACTGAAATTATACAAAACGATCGACATAGGTTTTAAGATCTTTACTGTCATGAATATCTACCAGTATTCTCACTGCATTTCCATACCTTCTCATTTCTTTGTCTAATAATCGTATTTCCTTAGCAAACTTTTTACATTCTATGTCCATATTTTCTACGTCAATTTTACGCCAAGGAGTAGTTTTCCAATCTTCTATACTTGTTCGTACTATGTATACATAATCCCAAAGTTGCTAAAAAAGAATCCATAATTAACATCCCTGATAACTTTCATAATTTTATTACTTTTTATATAAAAATATATTTTACCTTCAACATCCGAAGTTCTTTGCGACATTGTTTCAACAATTTGAATTCCGGTACATTTACTTCAAACAATGAACCAGATTCCTGTATGCTCTTCATTTCGGCTTCCAAATGCAACATTTCATGATCAACTCTTGACATTACTTCGTATGGATCGTCGCATTCATATTTGAAGAACTGTTAGAAGAAGTTTTTTTTTATTATAGTTAGATTAAAAGACAAAACTTATAAATAATAATGTCAAAAATATGGATAAACAACCTCATATCTCTTAAAAACTTCTCTATAATAGATGACATGGGCATCAAAAGTAGCAATCTTCTTTCTTATGCAAGATACTTCTGCCGCTTGTAACGGAGCTACTTGTTGTTTTACAGTCAAAGCCAGTTTTTTTGTTGCCTGCCATTGTTCTGGGAGTTCCTGAGGAAATTATATATATATTTCAAGTTTATGATTCATTGATCCATAGTAATGAAATAATGGTAATTAATATAATTTTAAAATACCTGTAATAGAACGTTGACTTCTTCCGGAATATCCATATCATAAAACTTTAGTAATTCGATTGTTTCCGTTAGGGGTTGAAACATATCATCTGTTGTTATAGTTCTATCTTTCACATGCATTAAATAACCCATGACGGTAACTAAAGCTTCATAATCACCCTCTGGAACCGGTTGGAGTAAGCCTAAAACAATAATAAAGATTCGCGAAACGTTGCAAACTATAACAATAACATAACTTATTATAGGACAATATTTACCTTCATCAGCCTCGTGTATAAAGTTTCCTAGATCTGTAAGACTAGATGTAACGTTATTGACTAAATGTTCTTTATACATGTTACCCCATTTACGGACGGTATTCAAAAGAGCTTGACGAAATGGTCGGATATCCACCTGAAATAAATAATTACCATTTTTTATTTTCTTTCACGTATTCCTTAAATGAGATAAAAGTAATATAAAAAAATTGACACCTGAAACCAAGAATTGAACACTTTATACGATTCCATGTCTTCAATATCCAAAAACAGGTTCTCGTAGTGGTCTATTTGTTCTCTGAACGCTTCCATTTTTGGAGCACATGGGACAGGAGGTTGAACATCTTTGTCTTCTGAACCAATTTTGTCAATTTCATCAGCAGTCAAAATTCTTCCGTATGTTAGAAATACCTCCATAATAGCATCTCTCTCCTCAAGCCAAAGATATGAATAATTTTCAAATGTCTTACAAAAATCATTTGCTTCCTCGATAACTCTTTCTATTCCATTTAAAATATCATCTTTCATTTCTACTACATCATCATTGCTAATAATCTGATCTTCGTAAGATTCTTCTTTTTTATGATCTATTCTCTCAATCAATGATGACATTTTTAAAATATCATTAATTAAATTATCAATCATTGCAGTAAAACCTTTCTCTTCGGTTGGATCCAAACTAGGTACAAATACCATATCAGGTTCCCACAATTCAAGCTGAGCTTCAAATAATGGAGCTAGTTTATTTTTGGGATTCATGTGTTCTGAAATGTAACCCATACTGAAATACAAAATATTTCATAAATTGATTGAATGCATAATAGCCACATCTATAGATTAAATGTATATTTACTAATTACCTGCAAGCTATAGTTTTGAATAACGATTCTTCAAATAAATTATCGATAAAAGAGACGTACGAAAGCCATATTTCACTTTCTTGATTATCTTGCATATTAAATAGTTCCATATTTTCTTTTAGCAGTACTCGTATACGCTCAGCAGTTTCACGTATTTCGGTATATCGCTTATTTATTTTTTCTGTACGATCGTCCATATTCAGAAGTGTGTCCTATGAACAACATAAGCTATTTTTAATTAATTGTTTTCTGTCTAATTTTAAACTTAAATTGAACTCATCATATAATTTTCTTACTTTACTTAGAGATGAGAAATTTGTCTAACTCACCTTTTTACCATCCTTTCTCTCGAATAAGGGCAGCGAAGACCATATCCTCATTATGTCTTTCATTTCTTTGAGATTGTCCTGAATTTTTGACATACGCTGATATAAACTACCAACTAACTTGTGAAGTTCTTGCAAATAGTTCCAAAGATCTAAAAAAAATCGTACATTTGTCATTTTTAGAAATTAATAAGAAAATATTTATACACAATTTTGAAATCAACAGTTGTTAACCTTGCGAATTCCAGTTTAACTCGTTTCGCGCCATTTCAATTCTTTGATCTATTGCTTTGATTTCATCTTCGACTAAGTCAAATTCAACTTTTTGACTATTCTTTCTTATTTGATTGTACCAATCAATTGTTATGCTAAGATTTATTCTATATTGCCGATAAATTTCTTGCTTTTCAAACAATTCCATGCTTTCCTTTGGCAATAAATCTTGTACATCTGGATTATTGCGTAGATGGTGTACTTCTTTCATTAATTCCAACAACTGTAACATTTCAAATATTCAGTGTACAACAATAAAATATTTCATCGTTCACAATTTCATAGCCAGTTCTTTCTTCTCTTTTCTTTCTTTGTTAGGTTTTTTCTTTCATCGCTGATGTCAATTGGCGATGTCGATAATCTATCATATACTTTTTCGTTTCTTGAAGAGTTACTTCAAAGTACCAAGTTAGAAAACTACTTACCCCTGGACTAAAATTCAGTACAAGATCCGATCCTTGCCTAGACAATATTGTTTTATTTGTTTTCTCTTCAATAATCTTTGGAATAGTTTCACACCAATCTTTGAAGAATTGTTTCTTAAATTCATTGATATCTTCAATAAGTTTTTCATACCGAGCAAAAATTTTAACCGCATCATCCGATTCTTTTATCCTATATTATAATATTGTAGTAATTAGAATTTACTTGTTATACTTCGATACTTCTAAGTGTTATACTTCTAAGGTCAAGAAAATTTCTTAGATTATTTCATTTTACTCATCGTCATCATAATATTGTCTATACTAAATAGTTATTAATTAATATTTTGCAGGCAATAATTGGCAGTGTGTGAGTACTTAGTGGTACATTAGTGGAAATTTATTAATACACATAATGCTCCTGCCATATCTACATTCAGCTTATATGTAATTGTCGCGCTCAAATAAATCTTAAATAAGCCATTAATTTAAAGATTTATAGACATTAATTAAGTTCTATACAAAAATTTACTCCCCGTTCAATATTGTTTCAATCTGAGTATTGTAATTGTTACAATGCTAATTAATGCATTAAAACCACAGTTATGGCAGTAACATAACAGATTAAAGTACCTAGTTCCTGTAAAATAAAAATGAAAACGATTGTCTAACTGATGCAAATACTGTGACGTAATAAAGAAAAGCTAAAATTGTACCCTCATTGGTCCAAAAAATTATAATACGGAGAGTGCAAGCAAATAATCAGCTTTCGCAATTTGCCCCACCCAGCTTACTTACGGGTGCGGCAAATTGCGAAAGCTAGCTATAGGCTTTGTTATCCTTCTAGCTAGCATCGTCATGTAGAGCAGGCCGCCTGCGACGGGTGGGAAAAACGCATCGATCTCCATATGCCCATACTTCTCGAATCGATGACTTTGTTCACTGAATAAATCCTGAAAAACAATAGTAATCTCCTAATTCATATGCGTCATTACATAGATAATAATTTCCTTTATTCAAAGAGGAAGAAGACATTAATTAATTAACATCAATAAGCTGCGCTTGAAAACTTTAACTCACTTCACAAATAATGATTTCCTCTTCGAGCATTGCAATAATTTCACAGTATTTTGCAGTGAATTCATTTCTTATCAAAGGCCTCTCCAGTACTGACCCTACAATATCAATCAACTGAAACAAAAGGTATTCAGTACTTGAACTGTATGTTACTTATAAAATGTTCTTCCAAAATTCATTTACATACCTTAAATATTGCCTCTAAAGTGGAGCAACTGTCAAAAGACTCAACAAGAACAGTAGACAACTTCAAGTCTAAATCAATAATATTCTCTTGAAATTCTTTAAAATCTTCATTAAATGTTTCGTCATCGGGATCAAGAACGTCGTAGGATTTGGAAGCAAAGGCATGGAAATAAGAATCAAATTCTGCTGAAATATCTCGTATTTGTCCTCCTAAAACACGACCTTTCATGCCACCAACTTCAATTTTTTCCAACTTTTGAAATTCCAAAACTGTTTTGAAGAACCATTGTATGGTGTTTAATCTTTGCAAAAACTTATTCATTCGTTCAAACACGACGTTTGGATGAAATGTCCAAGGGATCACGGTTCTGTCGACAAAGTACTTGGGTAGATTTTCTTTGAAATATTCGAACGTGTGCCGAAATTTCTTCAAAATATCTATTGTAAGTTGGATTCGCTGCCTCGCTTCATCAATATCACTATGGAAAAGTGTACTTGGATCTAAGCACTTCTTTGCCTAAAAATAAAAAAATAAATTTAAGTTTCTGTACCCATTAAAAATAATTAAAATTTCGGGTGATTCATATCCCAAATTGTTTACCTGATAAATAAGCAAATTACAAATTTGCTTTATCAAAACCATAAGTTTAGAGGAGCTGCAATAGTATTTGGAGTCTCTCCACACCATGCATATAACATGAAATAGCGGACGAAACAATGGTTGAACCTCTGTAAAGTCAGTATCTTCTAAACCCTGGAAATGTTTCTCCAACGTCCTAAGATACAAATCTATCTCTCGAGCTTCAGCTAAAGCTGTAAATGTACCAAAAATAAATTCATAAACTGTTGAGAAGGTGCCTAAAACATTCAGTTTGAATATTGAATATTGTTTAAATATACCTGAAACAATATTTTTGAAGAGCCGACTAAAACAAGGGTAATATGCCGAGGTTGTTTTCTCTAATATCACCGCCATACACCGCACTCTCTCGGTGCGAAGTTGGTCGTAAATGTAGTTCAAATTGTTCAGTCGAGATTTCCAGAAGGCAAGTTCTGAAATAATAACACTTACCTGTAAATAGTGGCTCACAACTTTATATTCGTGTTGTAAGACCGTTGAAATATACAACACTGAGAATAGGTAGGTTGAGGTACTTTTAAGATATAATGAACTTATTTTCGGAGTCATGAATTGATTTAAATAGACTACTCGTGAAATGCATCGACCTCAAAACCTCTAGTTAGATTTCTTTACATTAGAGGTTTGTACATTTGTAGGTCGTCGACATCGCTACCGACACCGACCACAAAAACAATGGTAGATCTTTAATTTATAATTCTATGCTTTTTTTTAGGTTGATATTTTTGAAATCGATTTGACGTTTCGTTAAAAGTTTTATTTTGTTTATTTTGAAGTCGGTTAAAGAAATCGCTGTAGCATCAAGACTACGTATATAAAAAACGGTCAACTACATTTAACATTATTACTAGAGAAATGTATTAAGAAAGTTGACGACAGCCGACCACGCGGCCACATCGGGCCAATTTCATGGTTTTTCCTCACTATAAATCATTAGCAGCATTATTACGGTATCATTAAAGATACATTACTCAGTTTAATGGAAACAGCTTGTTACGGTAACAACGACCATTATATTTTTAGTGTCAGTTTCTCGAGCCTGACTACTTGTAATCATACTTTCACAGTTTATTGGCATTATATGACGTTTATAGGTTTCACAGTGATTTACCAGTAAATTATGTCCTGGATACAGAGATATTGCGTTAAGTATGGAAAATATTGTAAATGTAGGTAGGTACCTACTGACGTTAACGTACTCGAGTTTAAAATAGTTTAGCTTCCAAAGTGAACACTTTACTTTTTAATTTTTAACACTCTCTACAAGAAAATAAATAAATAATTAAGCGTAACTTACGTATAACTAACTATCCGCCTTTAATTGTATTATCACTGCTTGTTTATAAAATTTTATGAAGGAAAATAATTGGTCAGGTTATTATTCTACTCAAGAAAAAAATCTATTTTGATTACATTAAATTGCTAGTTCTGTGTTATTACGTTGGCGGAATTCGCGCGTTTTTTAATGTTTACAAACTTTTTTTTTTAATTCGGTTCACACGCCCGCGGTTTACTTTATCATACAGCCTAACTTATTCAAACAATGTGTGTGATTGACACATAATATTCACATTCTAAATTCAAATCAATTTCTATACCCAGAGAAAAAAAACATTCAACCGTGTGAAGAAAGTAAGCAAATAATAAATTGCAATTTCTAACCGACACTCGGCAAAGGATTCTGGCCGTTATCGAAGGCTTGTGACGAGTCCTCCATCATGACGTCATTGATCTGTTGCGCCCACTTGATGACCACCCCCTCGATGGCACTCTTCAGATAGAGATCTACTTCCACACCCTTCAGCACTTCCTTCTCAGCTTCATGGACGAGCTCGACCCCCACTGGCATCGGGAGAACCGTTTGGCCGTTCACTTTTCCTTTCACCTGTACATTTATCATAGATCAGTGTGTGAGTGTGACATTAATAAGGACTTTGTAAAATAATTAAAATATTAACAAAAATATAATAGTAACCTAATGGAATGCATCTGGCTCAGTTGATAAACGATATTATACTCAGTGTAAGTAACGTATCAAGCGGTGTAAAGTTCTATTTTCAACCAAATAAATATTTTCTCTCGTATTTTTACATTATTTTAGTACACTCGTATGTCACTCACATTACATCATAATAACAGCAGGATCGATGGAAGTAAAATATTATAGAACGGGGTGTAGGTTCCTACGTACCTCATAAACAGTGCTTTTTAGGTTGTGGATTTGTTTCAAGATATCCTGCGAAACAACTAGCGGCCATCCTTCATGGTTCAGCGGATTTGACAGCAGGGGGACAAACACTTCGTCTACTAATGACGCCAATTCATCGATGAGTCGTGGAGCAAGATCACCTGATAGAAATGATATTTGCCGAGTAAAGTCCTTTTTCCAGTTAAAAAATAATTTTAAACCAATTTCATTCATTAACTTGAAACCTATCCAGCCGTTTATAAAATAGAAACGAGGTACTTAAATAAATAAATTTATAAACATTATCTACTTACAAGATACGCGAAAAAAAAACAACGCTTCCTCGAAATGTTGTTGAAAACTAACTTAAATAAGTTCAAAGTAATTGAATAATGAGTAACTTACCAAATATAACCATGTCAGCGCAATTTTCTTTCGGGACGACATCTGGTTTTTTCTTCACGAAATAAACTGCTTTATTCTTCAAATAACAAGGGAAAGATATAACGGGAACCAATTGTGCGGCATGTGTCAGTACAATCACAAGCAGGAGCGGGTACGGTTTGTCCACGAAGTCTTTTAGTGTGGACCGATGTTCCTCTATACTGAGGACCCTCAACCATTTTTCTGGCTTCAATTTCAGCGATTTAACAACGTATGAACCAATGAAATCATAGCGAGGATCTTGGTTAGAAGTCGAGGGTCCCGGTTGATCCATTATGATACAAAACTTAAGGGTAAGTCATCGTGGAGTATTTAAAATGTGGTTTGTACAAAGGGTTCGGAAGCGGGTCACCGATTGAAGGCTTCATGAAGAAGTGCAAAGAAAGGCCGAGCCTGGCAAATGGCAAGTCACGCGAGTCCCATAGCGGGCGATTATGGAACGATGTCTCCTTTGTAACAAGCTATCAACTTTGCTTACTAAAATAGATTATGAAGTAGGGTTAGCAAAACAGTTATGGGATTAGGTCCTTATTTTATATGAGTTAATGCCCGCGACTTTGTCCATGGCTATTTTGAAATATTATACTCGAACAAACTGTTCTATCCAGTATCTCCCATGTTATCTCTTCAGGACTGAATTTCAAAGATCCTATTTAATTTCCTTTATTTTCATAACCTAATCGACAGGTTTGATATTTTTGTAACTACTTCACGCCCAATTTTTCTATCAAGCACACTATCGTTATAAGACAATATAACGATACCCTAACTGTAGACATAAATCCAGCCTTATAGAAGGTAATAACGTTCACATACGATTGAATTACAAAAGTTGTAAAATGTTACCTAATGTTATCGTGTTGCATTCTGTTGCTCCACAAAAATTAACTGGTGCAAGCACCATAAGTCTTTTTTTAGAATGTGGGTATAATGGTATAGGTTTTCATTTTAATCAAACTAAAACTAAACCACATTACAGTACGCATGTTGTCTGTCAACGGTACGCAAAGCAGGCGCGTACCAGGCGGGCAGCGCGCCGCCCTAGCGTACCGCCGGCGAGATGACACTCGCGACGTCGCGAATAAGGTCAAATGTCGCGTCTAAGCTGCACTACCCCAAGGCATAAGAAACTAGCCACTGGCGCTCTTGCGTTTTTGATACTTACTTTAATAAATATTAAAACAAATACTGACTCTATAGAATGCAGATCTTTGAATTTTAAGGACTGTATTCCATGTTGCCTCCATTATATTTTACCATTCAACCTGTAAATGAAAGCTAAGTAGGTACCTACCCTACTAATCATGCAAGTTCTTCATTTCACCCATCCAACTATAATTAGACCAAATTCAAAATCCTTAGAAAATAGAGGAAAGTTGTTAGAATGCGTTTAGGTAAGTATATTACGAGTATGTCGAGATGACAATTTCATTGTTCCCGCTTCCTCAAATATAAATTCCTCAGAGTTCAAAACAATTTTACATGATTGATTTCAAAACGCAACATGTTCTAACTTAAAGTAGAACATAAAATTACTTATTACTCCGTAACATGACGGGCTATGCAAATTGTACAATCTGGCTATAAACAATAGTTTATTCAAATCTCAAAGCAATTCCATACTTTATTGAAACGACAAAGGCCAAATGTGACTTGAATAAGGAGAGTATTTCGTAACATCTCCCATTAAAGTCTCTTATAGAATACATATAATAAATTGTACGCAATACAACGCAAATAATATAATATTACTGAAAAATATGAAAACTATTATTTGGTATGTAATGGGGCTGCCACACTGCTAATTACAAACATTAATAAATTTATTTACAAATGTTAGGATCTGTTACATTCTGATAGGACTTGTTAATGTTTTAAGTACATTGAACATTCTGTTAACTAGTTTAGAAATGTAACATTTAAACATTTTCTAACATTGTGATCGTATGTTTCAACAAATGTTTAGTAACGTTTGTAAACACTTTAAACAGCAGTGTGGCAGCACCATATCATAATATGTCGTGTAGAACTCTTTTGAGGATGACAATTTTTCTTCCTCGTGTTATTCATTACTAGCTGAGCTAGTCCATTAACTTATTCTTTGACTTTCCATTATTTACGATTATTATTAATCTCATTTATTGTATTCTTGTACTGAATAATTCTCTAAACGGCCTTAACAAAATGATATTATTATTATATCTTTAAAGGTGTGAGAAACTATCATATTTAATCGAGATTAAAAAAATGTACGCTGCTCTGCCTATACGACTTACTTAACTCTATGATATGGATTAAACGAATACGTGTCTCAATAATAATCATTTTAAAATTCTAGTCTTATTAGATTTTGAGTAAAATATGAATACGTTCATTACTAAATTACTTTATAATATCAATGTGCTATATACTTTGTATTACTTTTGATGGTACTTTTAATTTTGGTATTTTTTATTTCAGTTAATGATAATTATTTTCTTTCCAACACCCACACAATTTGGATCCGCCATCTAACAGCTCTAAATTACCGTAACTACATAGATATCCACTACCGCTCTACCATGCAACCATCTAAGTGTTTAGGAAGAATCAAAGGAAACAAACCAACATATTTTATAATACATTTATTGATAATGACAGCAATGGTTGACTCAAATTTGCTACTTGGCAAAAATATTTCCACTAGAAGTGAACTATTTATGTATTTAAATATTAAAATCTCTTTATGTTTACAATAATGAAGATGCAACCGACTATGCTACGGTGGCCGCCTGCGCGGCCGCTTATCACAATAAAAGAAATACATTTGATTTGTGATCTATAGCAAGTATATTACAATCCTTACTGGCAACACAATATATGCAACCTCGTCTATGCTAAAATTAATCATGCGTCACAATTACATCAAATAATAATGTTAACAGTTTAAAAGCTCGTACTTTCGATTGACTAAAATAAATACAACATACAAGATTACAATAAAACAATCATAATAAAATAATATAAAACAAATAATTTCATTTACCTATTAACTCTATTGTTTAAAACAAAAGCACAGCACATGGTCAGCTTAATTTCTAAAAATTAAATTAGGACCTAGAGACGCTGCTAGTAAGGTCACAATTAGCCTAACCCTGGGAGCGCCGTGCCCGCGCTCGCCGGCTCTCTCCGATAGTTCGTTGCCCTCTTCTACCAACAACTACTGGACAAAAGCACATCGAGAGTTTCAAAGACACATCCTACTATATTTCAAAACACTTTACTTCAAATGATCCGTTCAGACATCGTTCCGACTACACTTGAGCCGTCCTACTCGAGGCCAGATTCGCGCGCACAGTTTAACTCTACAACGTTTAAGTCTCAAATGCAAAATCATTAACTCGCTTCCGTCTATAAAAATCTAACTTATGACAGTAAAATACCACTACTGAAGATCGGAACGACATGGAAAATGGAATGTATTAAGTACGACAGCCTAATTAGCGTTCGATGGGTGCGACATGACGTCAGTCGAGGCTTACACATTATCAGCTACGTATTGGCAATAAATTCTCGAGTGCATACATTTGAAACGATCGCTCAACAATTTTTTGATTACTTTTTTTCGTTATTATTACAAGTGGCTTAAATTTAAATGCAAATATACAACGTCGCGTCGAGGGATGGGGCGTGACGGGCGCGGTGAGCCGCGAGTGGGATCCTTACAAACACTAGAAATAACGAGGCGATTTAATTCTATTTGTGTACTCATTTAAGTGTACTTACCGACGTATTACGATTACTTGACTAAGAGGATGGAATATACATTAGGTGAGCTACAGACTACGCTGCCACGTCTCAGTATCGGTCGCGCGCTACATGCTATATAATATAATCTGATATTTACCCGATCCAGGCAATATTCCAAATAGCTACCGTACATCTCACACTAACGACAATAACACAAGGAGGACTCGTCGCTAACAAATTTACAGATTCATAGATTTATTGTTCGAAAGTGGATGGAGATAATAACTTGAGGACAATACGTTTTTTTATAAATGACGACTTTAATGTAATCAATATACAGCGCGCCGGGACGCGTCTACAAACATTTAATTTTTACATTACATGTCGAAATTCCAAACAACCTAAGAAATAACCGCGGGCGCAGGTGCCGGGCGAGCTACAAAAACGGACCACGCGTCCACTGAAGCAGAAATAACTAGTAGGAATATATGAGTACATGATTCTCAAATGTGATACATTTATATACTAATACAATCTTAATATACCGACGAAAACGGTCGTAAAACGCCGCGTCGCCCGCCAGCTGCGCCGCCCGTAGCGTCGGAGTCTCGGTCGTTCGGTCCGTCGCGGGTGGCTGGTGTACTTGGTACAAGTCTTTTACAAGGACGAAGATGTGATATTGGACGATTTCGTACTGATTCGAGTACTAAATTTCATTTCGAAGGGCAAAATTATAAAAGGGACGCAATAAAGATACATTTTTTAAAAATTAATTACGCTCCTTCGTCGCATGGCAAGAAACTATCACAATATAGACGACCGTGTCTAACGACACATGGTACTGAGCAAATCGACGGCAAAATCTAAATGCAATTTTAAGCACGTGAGAGATATAGCTCCGTCTTCATGAAGCTCGGAATGCTGGCGGAAACTTAAAATGCTCATAGGAACTTCTTAAAATGTATTAAGGGACAGTTCAGAAGTCAATTTAATGTCTAATATATGTTATTTGATTTTAGTAAATTGGTCACAAAAATCTTCGGTTAAGTTCCAACGGAGAGCAGTCAGGAATGCGATGGGACCATCACGTGGTCGTTCCATTCGTTAAGTAAGCAAGCGTACAGTCAATGAATGAGTAAATTACACAAGTAATCTAACATGACGTCTACGATACCACAAACTATACAGTAAAAAAATCTATACAAATAATCCACCGATTCTTATCACCGATCACAAACAATTAATTGGTTTCTAAAACAATAAATTATTCAATATTAATTAATAATTAATACACACACAAAGATTCACATATTTACAATCGAAACCAATAATAAAATTATTCAAAAACAATACAATAAAATTAGTCATTAAAATAAAAATAAAATAAAATCACATACATACGTAATCGAAAATTTTTGGATTCTATTTACAAATTCAATTAATGTAAACAATAATAATAATAAATTGCAACCGAACACGGACGTACAGACGTACAAACACGCAGACATACAATCATTCACACGCGGCGTCATCGTGCGGGAGGGCGGGGCTCTGCGTAGTGTTGAGCGCGTCAACGCACGCGAGGCGATCCCCACCTCCCAACGACCGGGGTCGTTCGCCGCCGTCGCTTGTACCACACTGACTACCATCTACACATTGTACGACACGGATGATACGATACCGTGACGTATCGGTGACGCACGACGGTACGACATCATGAAATGATATATAAACTATGAATCTTCATAGGTGTTGTGTACGTTGACAATATAATAACGTAATCATCATCAATGAAAACGACTTAATGATTGACTAAGGTCACTAAGTTACCATAAGTTAGGTAAGACGAAAACCAAGTTTTACTCACCACGATATCGTACCGTCGGACGACACAATCACCGTACAATGTGTAAACGCTTCTATCTCTCCACACACGACTCGACCATCCCTCGCATCGTACGTCTCACTCTAGCGTTCAAGAACCAAGCCGTACGGGACGATGACGTCAGAGTTGACAAACATAAGAACGTACAAGGGTAAAGCACCATACGCGTTACGCCTGCAACACACGTTGGCCGAGCGTCGTCGAGTGAAGGCAAATACAAACATGTAGGTGGTACATTTGCCTTGTCTTGCCATCGCTCGCTGTCAAACTTGCCGAACATCTGGACAGTAGCGCTTGCCTTGTGTCCATCTGTCTAGGCTCGCGTTGGTGTGAGCTCGGCCAACGTGTATTGCAGGCTTTACAGGACTGCAACATAACAGGTCCGGACTGGAGATATGGGGTTGTGGACGTTATCAGATAAATTCGGTCCGAAGTGCTCCGCGGAGGGATCGCTACGGGGTCGGTCTATTTGCTCCTGGTCTTGGTGCCGACGGCGTTTATGCTGTCGCCGCGACTCCGCGATCTGTGTAGGTTGTGTAGGCCTTCTCCTGTCGACAGACACATATACATTTATATTATTATTATGATCTGTATACGAAAACCACGCGAGAAAGCATAGCACACACGAAACGGTCTTAGCTTACTTTCGCTATAGTAAGTAACTTTTGAATTTCAATTTCTCATCAAAGTTCGTGATGACGATGAGAAAATATAGAATACTAGTTTCCGCCCGCGGCTTCGCCCGCATGTAATTTTAGCGATCCCTCGAGATTTCTGGGATAAAAACTATCCTATGGCGTTGTCCTATTGCCATCGCTCGTACGATGCTGCGATGCGATGTCATAGTGCAACGTCGTGCGTCAGCGCGTATGTGTTAATCCAAGTTACCCTCTGTGTGCCAAATTACATGAAAATCGGTTCGGCAGTTTTTACGTGACGCGAACTATATATACGCTCAAGTAGAAGGTCTCACCCTTGCTGTGCGCGCGCTTGAGCGCCTGCTCGGTGTCGCGGTAGGCGCGCGCGGAGCGGCCGCGCCGGTCGGCCAGCAGCTTGTCGGGCCGCACGAAGATGCCGTGCCGCGGCCGGCACGCGAAGTAGCGCGTGCCGCCCACCGACCCGTCGTTCTTGCCTGACAACGCACCACGTGGTATAAAAATCACCATCATTAGAACTTGTCATTCGTTACAACTTGTCCCACTGCTGGACTCGCGTCTCGTCTCAGAATGTGAAGGGAGAAATATAATATTTACTTACTATTCGCAACTCTAATTAAAAAATAAATGTGAGTGTTTTATCACTTGCTTTGATGAAGGAAACATTGCGAGGAAATCTGTGTATGTCAGTACGTGTGTGAGTGCGTACGTGTGTGTGAGTTACGCCTGCGTACGTGAGTGTGTATGTGAGTGCGTGCGTACGTATGTGTGAGTGCGTGCACGCGTGTGTACGTAAGTGTGTGCGTGTGTGTACGCACCAGTGGGCGCGTCGAGCTCGACGCCGACCCAGAGCCCGGGCGCGAAGTGCGCCGGCCCCACGTACGCGACGACGCCCGTGCTGCTGCTGAGCCGCAGCTGCACGCTCTCGCCCACCGCCACCCACTCCGCTACGGACGACCACTCCACCGCTGTAGATAACACAACACACGCAATTATAGTCATAGGCAAATAACTTTGTTAGAGTCTGAAAGAGACATTAGATGTGCATAGAAGTCGTTTTGCTCTACTTTTTACTTAACATATGTTATACGCTTGTTGTAGTGCCAATTGTTGGATTTTTTTTTCTTTTTCTTATCCAATATATCTAACAATTCTAGATGATGATGAGTTGCATTCTTATTTACTTCACTCTAAGTTTTTTAGCAATACCAAAGACTTGATGAATTGATATGATTAAATACGAACAATGTATTCAAGTAATTTTTTAGCTACTTTTTCCATATAAAAATCGATTAAGCTACCTACAACTTACAGTAGTCATTCCAACAGCAAACCAACAACTACCAACTATCAACGACTACATTGATCTCCCCATAGTTCTTTATTTCTCTAAGCCGAGAACAAACTTTTTCCTGTTAAATATAAGTGTGTTCTGGCCAGGAGTCAAATTTAAACCCTACAATTAAAAAAACCTTGAGAGGTGTTATGGGACACCCGGATGGAACGAAGTTCCTTTCGATTAATTAGCGAAGGAATTGTAATAAAATATAATATCTTTGTTAGCGACATCTAGTAGTAGTAGTAGTAGT
>DWKA01000542.1:0-16031 GCA_018249155.1 Panoquina ocola ocola
GAGACCCTCGTTTTGCAGCATGGTCACTAGGCTACATCGTCGTCAAATTATTATTAGGTTGTTGTCCGTTGCTGCAGCCGAGGGGCAAATGGTCTAACCTCCATTATCAAACACTTGTAATGAAAGTAGGTTAAAACGTAGATGAGATGACGCAGTGTATATGATTATACGACGCAGTGTACAATTAGGACACTTCTAAGTAGGATACCTACCATTCACAAGATTTAAAAAAATACTTAACTTGTTTAGGTTAAATAGTTTAACTTTTATTTCGTAACATTTGAAAAAGCTTGAGAAAGCCAGGCAATCATCCCCGCTTCCGCTCGTTACTAATAACTGGGCCTTACATGATATTTGCCTTTCACGTAACGACGCACATCTTTCCCCTTTTTATATAGACAAAGCACTCGCACGCCAAGGCTCGTCCGATATTACATCGAGCGCTCCAGTCGCCAGTCGCCAGTACAAACATAGTTTTCGTGCCCCTCCTTATATTCCGTCGAACAGACAAATAATGGAAACGAAGCGATACAACTTGCTTACGATAGTAATGTGGCCGCGGGCTTTTTATGTTCCCTCGAGGGGTTATTGCTGACGTCACAGAAATATATACTCGTATTTTTATGTTTACGACACTAATGATGCGAGTTTTACTATTTTTTCGGTAGGTACATACATATTATAATAAGTTGCCTACCGAACCACAGTAGATATTAATTATCAGTTAATTCAACATCTTATCACTGTTGTGTCGTTATATTGTCTTCTTAATACCATATAGAAGTTAATTTGCCCAACATTTTTCTCCGTAATTCACATTTGGAGAGGACCTCCCGCGGGGCCGGCGCGGGTAAACGTTCCGAGCGACAGTTAATTCGATCCTTTAAACTGACAAACATCAAATAGTTTGTACCCTGCACCAGACTCGGCGCTCGAGGCCGCATACACGTCACCCGTCACGTCTCGCTTCAAACTGGATAAAAATCAATTTGGTGTACGTCACACATACGTTCACTACATGTGTTGCCGCCGGGAACGAACCCGGCGCTTCAGCTGCTCCCGGCGATACAAAAACCGAATCAATACGCGCTCCTATTAATATTTTCCCCTCTGCATGGCTTTCATATCGTGTACTACTTGACAATGCTTGGTGCCACTGTTGCCAGTACTACAGATTGCTTAATAGTTATTCCAGTTCTTGGGGAATAGGAATGTGTTCTAAATTATTTTATTACGATTCCCTCGAACTAATACTTAGTTGTAGAACTCACATGATGGTTTGGACAACGGGCACTTTTAATATGATGTTTTTCTGAGCAACTTCATGATTGAGTTGAAGGTAATAAACACTGATAACTAAACTGTGTGAATAGTTATCAGTGAGTAAATATCTTTGTATTACACGATAGCTTCGTCATGAATCCTTTCATATCTATATACCTACCTGAGTCTCCACGATCCGCGATTACAGAGAACGTGTGGCTCGTTGTACCACGGGGCTCAACTTTAGCACAGGACATTTAATATGGGTTTGACGTATTCGATAAGACGGATTTAAAGTCCAAGTAATTCGTTCCATTGTCAGCTTTAGCCTCTTTTCGAAGTAACGTAATCTTCACCGAGACATTCCTTGTTGTCACTAAAATAATATGGCGTATTTCTGAAAAGTATCAAGTCGTTACAGGGGACCGATCCATCGACGGATAAATCAGTTTCAAAACATTTACAAACCCATTGCTGTATTTCCATTGCCGGCTCGCTACCGTGGCGCTGTATGAACCGTTCATAAAGTTTTCAATGTACTGTAAAATTTTGAAAGTCTCTCACAAAAGGGTTGGGGAATTATATCTCTTTGACGTTTTTTATCGGGCAATTCGGATGATGGGATATTTTATATGAAGCATCTATTATTCTCGTGTCACCCAAGCCCTTATGGAGCGGAACGGATTTAATCCTTTGTGAGACGTGACGCGTTAACTAAACCTTACTCGTGCAGCGCTGGGGACGTATTGTTACACGGATTGTGCTGCGCTCAATAGGCAGTTAATGCTATACTGTGATTTGTTACTGATACACATCTGTACCTAATAAGTACTTTCATTTTTGTGTAAGCGAGTAACATTTATGTACCAACGGGTATTTTAGATTTTTTTTTATGTTGAGATGTAGGTACGCACCAAGCTTCTCAAATTCAACAAATTACACATAAGTCACATATAAGTTTGTAATGATGTAATGTTCTGGTCCTTAACATTACGACCTGCTTGACCTGTATACCTACTACATTTAATTTTCATAGCTTTTATATTATTTTTTTAGCTTCGCTGCAAAGCCATTTGGCTAATTTGAAAAAAGAATAGAAAGAAAATACATTACCCTCTGAACACCTTCCAATTTCAATATTATTTTAAGTATTAAAGTCCTAATACAAAGTGCAAAGTGAGATCGAAGAACAAAAACAGTTACAACTGTTCTACACCAAGACATATAGACATAGTACCGGCATAGAAATACTGACTGTACATACATACATAGTACCTACTTGCATAGCAACATTGTTCATCACCATTCTCAAATGAATGTTCGGATTGAAAGCAGCTCCGGGCGCCGTCGCTAAGCACGTCGTCAGCTCTGCAGCAATAATCTCCTTAAGAGCGTCTTAAAGTAAGCCGCTAGAGGGCGCGCTACTCGGACCGTGTTTATTTTCTACAAATGTTGTAAAGGAACTAATGCCGTCCGCTCAAATCTCTTCCTTTGGGGACTTATAACGTTGTTACTGCAGCTTGTGTGGTTATTGTCCCTTATCTTTTTACGATTTATCTTTTATGAATGCTGTATAAAGCTTTATTTATTTCTTCAGTAGAATTTCCAGAAAATTATTTGTGTTTTGCTTTTGTTAGTTACAAAGAAAGTACAAAAAAAATTGTTACGTAATTTCCTTCTGTTCATTCAAGATATTTTGTGTCTATTATGTACCTTGGAATTTTCGTTATTTGTTCAAATTCGTTATGTAACGCTGTTGTATGAACCTAATCGTAATTCACCCGTGGTGCCAGCGTCTTTTTGTGTATAGGACTGTAGCGTCCTCCGAGCGTCTCGACGAACAAACGTGACGACCGGATCAGGTTCGGTCCAGCGAACGTGACTGAGCTCGGTGCCACACGTAATGCTCGGCTATTTTACCTGACATTAGTAAGATATTCGTATATACCTCCCCGAGTTATCATTGGGCATAGATGCTTATATTTGTTACGATATTGCATGGTAGAGAGCCTGGTAAGTGGTAAGGGATTACAAGGACGGATGATCATTATGAGTCCATTCGTTTTTGGTTACGTAAGGCTTTAGTTGACGCGTGGATGAATGGTGTGATGTTGGTTTTTCGTTGGTAAATGTAAGAAAAAAGCCTTGTTGTTGTAAACGTGGTCAAATATAACGTGTACCTACTCACGGTTGGGCTACAAAAAATGGAGTGGCAAAACGCTATCAGCTTAATCTTACAGATTAAAATTTTTGCACCAATAAGTAAGTAACTTGAAATTATGAGTACCACTTTGTTTTTATAATAGTAAGCAGTAACTCGTTTTTGTTTCAGGAGTGAGCGATAAAATCCATTATATTTTAAAGCCTGCTATCCATAAAGTTCTTAACACGAACCACCGGTACATCTGGTAATAGTTCACATTAAGCAAAGTAACGGCGGTCAATAAACTCGCTCGTTCAATACGGCCCTTGGATACCCAACCTTTCTCCCTTAAAGATCTTTATGACGTGCGTTTATTTGCGAGATTTATGCGAGCCCGATAGCCGGACCACACGCTCCACCATTGTGCTGGAATTGTATTTTGGTCGCACAAAGCTTTTCGATGCTATGTTTTTGTCTGTTGCAAAGTGAATTTTGCAATAACCCTCTCTATTGTTACCGCTGCAGCGAGGTGCAAGAACATATTTTTAACAATCTATTTTTACGATTCTGCAAAAGTAACAAGATTAGATAGTATTGTATTATATTTATATAAAACATTTTGTATTTAAAGTAAATAAAAGAGAATTTAAGCGGTCTGATACACTCAATTACTATTATTAGGTTGAGGTCATTGGACTAGAAGTTACAGTTTTCGTAACGAAAAGGAGAACCTTTGTAAAAAATAATTAAATTTAAGTACCTGTGCACCTTTGTTGTCTATGCATTTCTTTCATTTTATAAGAAGTCTAATATTTAATTCTTTTGATAAAACATCTAGGTCCGAAAATTATTATTTCTTCATTGTTTGATGGTCAGGTCTAAATTGAATATTTTTAACAAGAATTGGTATAAATGTAATTCTTCTGAGTCAAGGCCTAAAGTAATGGAGCTGGCGTCCGCCTCAGCTCCCATAATTTCGTGATGGTTTCGTGGTTTAACTGCGTGGTGTGTGGCCAAGCGTTTTTCTGCAGGAACAAAACAATTCATGACTTCTGGTCGCTTAACGACGAAGTTTTTCACTCCCGCTTGCAATTGTCGACACAAAAGGTACCCGCGATAATTATCTGGCTTGATTCCAAGAAGCTAATGTTTTACAATACATTCCCCAAATATTGACCAGCTTCCTATTTAGGGTTGGCCGTCTACGCCACTCATTAAATCAAAGTTTGTCAGAGCGGACCGCCGACCGCCGCGCCGCCCGCTGGTGGACAAAAACGCGGAGCAGCGGCAGGTGTTAGTCCAAACAATTGCTTCTTTAAACTCCAGTCTTCGCTGCGTCGCGGGGAGCACCGGCTGAGACACCACAGCACAATTCAAAAATGAATTCTCTAGCTGTTATTACGTTCAAATAAAGTTCAAAGTTGCCTGTATTAACGTTGGTAATCTATTAGCTACTTTAGCTCAGATTTTCCTATATTTATAGTGGCAATCTATTGGCTAGGGAACTGGCTTTATCCTCTACATTTACAATCTTTTCCTTTTACAACGTTTTACGGTAATTGGCGTTTGTCTAACAACTTTATTACGGCAGCAATCAGTATTTGCCTCTTAAAGCGAATCTTTATGGTGGTGAGCAGTTCAAAGGTACGGTACAATATAATTAATGAATAATTGACCATAAAATGTACTAAAGTGTATAGACTGAGGCATTAGCTAAGACGAGGAGCACGGGCCACGGGGCTTTATGTTTTGCGGGCTGATGAGGGCCATTACCGATTATTACCTAACGTAAAGCGAACGCCTTAGTCTACAGTTAGGTCTCTTATATCCCATAGTATTTATCGATTAACATGTATTATGTGTAATGAGATTTTGTCTCATCGATGTAAATAGATTTATTTTAACGCTCACACGCTAATTATACCTAATTTCTTGATTTGAGACACTTTGATAAAACCTAGAAATAGGAGCGCAGGTTTGAAGCCACAACCTAAGTGCCGTCACAGGTCTCCGATATGATTCACCGAGTAGTATCGTTAAATAACATCAGGACTAAAGGCTTCAAATACTAGATACCTCCTCTCCGAAGTGCGGAAGCGCTCAATAAATGTTGTAAGCGGTCACACATTCAGTGACTGATCGCTTCCCGAGTTGTTTGACTCAGTCGATCACACGGCAGCGCAATCATTTTATATGTGACAATAACTAAAAGGCATGATTATGTCTGCTAGTGTCTACTAAATCATAAATGAGCGACCTCGTAAAACAGTAAATTCAAAATTTACAATGGACCAATCACAGTTCGCTTTAAAAGAACAAAATATATTTTCCACCATGAATAAAATAAGGCCGGCTGTGTTACCGATTTCGTAACCGACATTCGATCAAGTACTCCTGCGGGACAGTCCGCTGGACGTCCAAAAAAAGGTCGCTCCGTCCGATAAGGTCATGGGTGATATCTGCACGATTTATATTTTTACTAAATTGTACATTTTTCGACCGGAGCTAAAGAGCCACGTAGACAATTGGACATTGGTTTATAATAGGAACTATTTTCCCAGTCATCGGGCAAATGTCACGTATGTTTTTAAACTTTAAAACTCCCAATGCGGTGCCAAATCAATTATTTTGAAGTGGGCCCGCGAGGCTCGGGGCTCGGGGCGCCGGGAAATAATTCCACGTCACCAGTTATTAAGACTGACACTCGATACGTCGCCGTTCGAGCGCCGCGTTACTTTTTTACTACTTATTGGTTTTATTGAAAATTGACTCGTAAGTTTTTACGTGTCGCTTCTTTTATTTCATTTGTGTGTTAAGCGATGATGAAGTAAAAAGTGTTCTAGACAAAGAGCGTTTTGTGTTTCTTACAGACGCAGCTTACACGTTCTATCCGTGAAATATTCTCATACAAAATATAAAATTATCTTTTTGTGCTTAATTTTATAGTTAAAGTCGCTGTTTGATTGTGATTAGTAAGGTGAGATAGAGATTACCTATAAAAATAAAATATGTTTAGCAACCCTGAGAGACTTAAGCTCAGATTAGTGCGACGCCGTGTGTCGTGCAAATAAAATCGGAAAAATTTGATTTCAGGTACAGTCAGATAATTATTAAGAGGTAAATAAATATTTATTCTCGGTTTATATTACGTGCAAGGTATATTCCTTATTATTTGATTATTAGTATAACTTTTATTAGTATATATCTACTGCCAACATGATAAGCTAGCGAAACATAATCACTTCAATTCGATGGTTAAAATAGAAAAAACCATTTGTACATGACTAAACTAAAATCTTTGCGTATAACGAGAACTAAGCTTACGGCTAATATTTCCTATTGTACCCAATCCGCTAAAAGATCTTCGGCTCTGTATGTTGGTCTTAAAAAAGTATAAGATATACATATTTACTTATAGTACCTACAATTATCATTGTTCTTTGTAGATAGCTTAAGAGCAAAGTCCCGTAGCTGCGCTGTGCACAGATTGTGCAAAACTTAATCCAGGGTAAAGTGTTTTGTTTGCGTGCGGGGGGAGGGGGGGGGGCTCATTGTGCGCCGAGCAGGTGCGGAGCGACGCTACTGTTGACGGATTAAAATTCACATTACGTACGTATGTTCGATGATTAACACCCCCTGGTGACTCCAATTTGTACCATGTACATGGTATTGTAACGATCAGTAATATGTATTTATTTACTGTTTCAGATGTAGAGAGTATTTTTGCCGTCACATTTTTGTTTAACTTCATTTTTATTTTTCTTATTTTTATTTTTATTATTTTTTCGTGTAACTACCACAGGGGTTTAATAATGTATAAAAAAAATTACACTTCTGCAGTATTAAAATTGCAGGCTTTCAATTTACCTTTATATAAAGTGGTATCGAGCCTGCCGGGAGTTCAGAGCAGCACGGCAGGTCCCGCAGAGGGCGCTGCCGGCGCCGGAACAATAAACACAACTAGAAACGGTAATCCGACGCCATTATAACTTTAAATTGCCTCACAAATGGGTTTTATAGTAAAGCCAACGAGCATAGAGAAATTCCATGATTTGCGATTAAAAGCTGTAACATATTTGCATATGGTTTAATTTTCTTTGTAACTAGTATTGTTTTTATGACGTTATGATAGTATTTTTCATTCAAAAATAATGTTAGATTGTTAGTGAATAAGGTTGATGTTTGTATAAGCGGCAATATTATACACTTCTCTCACCCCGAAGGCTCTGCTACAGCTTAAAATGGCAGTTGAAACGTTGAAACGCGCGGCTATTAACACTTTGCGTAACTGTTTCCAACCACTTATTATTAATGTGTACTTTATCTTCTATGTATCTGTTCTTTTTATGGTACTGCAGAATTATACATAAACGTACGACGAGAAAAGTTTTCTCCTGCTGCAGTAGATACTTAGTTTATTATTATCTGCATTGATCTGCACCCACGAGTCCAGCGGTAACGATAAGGGATTGTTTCTGACGTTAACACCCCTCTTAACAACTACAAAATGTCCTAAAACCTAATGTTATAGTTCGCTTAGTTGAATGTTTAAGGTGAAATTCACAGAATTCTCTTTGAAGCAATTACCTACATGCCTACCTACATTCTCGACATTCACAAATCACTTCATTTCCAAGTATTTAGTATTTAGCAGCTGGTTAACACAGTTTTAATAACAAACTCTACCCTGTGGATATTGGAATCCATTGGTTTCTATGCAACGGCAAATTATTTTATTAGTCATTACATTAGAACACCATGGAATGAATAACTCTACAAAGGTACCATCAACGAAAGTCAAAACGTTTCATTATTGAACACTAACGACTTAAACATATAAATTTAAGTTCCATAAAAAAAACCGTTATGCTAAAGTACCTACCGCGAACGGCTATACTCTACATTTTGTAGAGTCATGTAGAGAAATAGAGAGGTACCATTTTGTATCAACATTTACACAGAACATTTCTAAACACTTGTCCAAACGACTCGTAGGCGGTCACTTGGAAACAGGTAGGGCACATAAAAACTATTGATCTCTATTGTCATAGCAATAAAGATGAAAATGCCTTGTGAAGCAAAGGTTGAAGAAACCGAACCGAATTTTGTCTAATTAACCCATATTCACCTGTAATTGCATTTCATATTTATTTTAAGCACGGGAATTTATAATAATATTTATCAGGTTCGCTGGTATTGAATGCATTATTCATTAAGCTCGCCATTTTGGACCATGCAATTTGTGTAGTAAATAAAAGTTTAATCATATCCAAAGAGCTACTTCAAACAGAGTTTTCGGACCTCCCGGAAGGCCTTGCTACCACAGTCACTTCTGTCCATCGCTAGGAGCCCCAGAGAATGCTAAGACTTAAGAATTAATGGACAGACCTTTCACCAGCTCCACTTCAAAGGGTATGAGAAAGACTCGCTTCTTTACACGAAACTATTAAAAGAATCGTAATATTCAGTTAAGCAACTTAGTCAAGGCTCCCTTAATCTCGGTCCCGCTCAAAGACTGCGTCGTGTATTGAGGGCCTCCCCTATCTAATTACTGTTGTTTGTGCCCTGTGCACCTCCAGTGGGTAGCACGGCTGCTGCCAGAGAGGGACGGCCGTCAGCGGCAGACGGAGGCAGTCGGTGCTGACGTCACGAGCGCAGTGCAGCTCTAATTAGGGAGATAAGGCCTATTATTACTTTAATGAGAGTAATAACAGTTGATGTGGTGTCACAGAGGGTCAAGTAGCACCAAATGTTCGATTCACTTATTCGGTAATATAAACAGATTATAATAGACTATTACCTATCTAATCGGTGACTTCAATAACTATTTTCAATAACTAATCAAAACATTTTGTTCAAAAACACCTTTATGAAACGTGATGAATTAAAAAATACGTTTAAGGGTGGTATCTTGATGATTAATCGACTTTCAGTTTGAAAACACTACACGCTTAAACCTACATTAAGATATGTTTATATGAGCGTGACGAAGCAACGAAAACAGGAATATAATGACTCTGTTTTTACTCGCTGGGAATCGAATCTGCCAACCACCAACTGTAATCTAATATCGTAATAAGAGCGCCCCGCGGCCTCTCAATGCTTTACTTATTCTTTTCACGATAAAGTTTTATGCGATAGTAAAAGTTTAACGGGTTTTTCTTACAATAGCTCTTATTCAGTATCAGAGCCGGCTGAACAAAGTTGTAGACACAATATTGTAGTTATTTCAACATTATGTACAGTGTTCATTATTAAATTTAAGCCGACAGTAATGTATCAAATGTGTTATAAGTATAACAATCCTTAATCGGAATATCAATAGAAAAACAACACTATCTAATGAGGCAATGTATCAGATAAACATTTCACGGCGTGATGAAGGTTTCTTTACGCGGTTGGCGGTTACAGTGAAACGAAAGAAACTGACGATTATTTGTGGTGGACATGAAATAACGGAAGAAAGAAATACATTGTAATGTAATTGTAGGTACTACGAGCACTAGTATATTATAAGATGACAAAGTTTTACTGAACTTTACAGATTACACATAATTATTGTAAGTAAGGATGATCACCTCAGGACGCTCAGCCAAAACCAGAATCATAAATTATGTTTTAGCTTTTGAAATAAATAGCCATATGGAATGAAACTTTAATCGTATATCAGAACTAACTTACCCAAAAAACTATTTTGTTGTTTTTATACTTGTCTTGTTCTTAATATCATAACATCAAGTCATGACCTGCCACAAGAAAAATATTTGTCAGTAGATTGATGCAGTGTTTTGTATGTAGTGTCGGCTCTGCGCGGGTGCGCGCTCGTTGTCGCGGCGGGCGCTCCGGAGACTCCGCGCCGCCGCGGCCGGTGTAATTGCCGCCTTTGTGTCCAAAATAAATGAGCCGTTATCGCCGCGCGGTGATTAAACCGCCAGTTACACCAGATGACGGCCTTTGTATTTTAAAAGTACTTTTAAAACTTTCATTTGTGTTAGTATAAAGGTCTTTACGTACGAGAACAACAGCTCTCAGAACTGGATTTCTTTCTGCTTGTCTGTTTGTGTGCCGTCATTAAAACTACTTACTCTATTAATTTTTAAATAGGATCCATTGTTGTGAATTAACCGGTTTTGGAGACCCGGTGCGTTGCAAAACGTTCAGGGTTCGTTCCATGCCGAGGTGTTATGTTACAAGTAGGTAGATTTAATTTTTGATTTCGGGTCATACATATACCTATTAATAAGATTTAACATTTTTACTGTAAGTAATTTTAACCTCTGCTAAAAAACCCATACAGTCTTTTTCAAAAGTTGTTAAGGTGAACATCAATAACCTGAAATGAAATAAAAGAACTGCAATTTCGCAAAGAAATCAATTTCTGAACATCAGCACTTGAGAGTGTGAATCTGCCAAAGGGTTTAGGGTAACATAAATCTTTATTTAAAAGTCCTACGTCCCCCGTCTCCCCCGCGGCACGCAGCACCGGCACAAAGCTCCTGGGCTCCCAACATAAATGTTTAACGAGCACAAAGTCTCCTGTCAAATATTTCTTTTAATGACCGCTCCGTACCCCAATCCTCGTGTTCGGGCTGTAATCTTCGCCGCCCTTGGATCTTCACCCTTTCATTAAAAATATAATTGAACCCTGCAATTACGCGCACAGGGCAGTTCCCACAGAGGGGCGCTGAGTGCCGCTCCCCGCGGAAATAAAATAGCTTTTGGAACTTAAGTGTTATGATTTAATAAGGTTGAGCTTTTTAGGGTTAACTGGGTCTTGCCCGCGGCGCGCCGCTCTGCCCGCTGTGTTAGGGTTCAGTACGATAAAAATAGTATTCATAACACTACTTATTTTTCTGTGAGTTCATCTTACTGAATGAATAGTTTAATAATGTAATAACAGCTTTCGGTTGTAGTAAATCATAATTATTAAATTTCAGAGGAACAGGAAAACTTTCAGCAACATTAACAGTAATAGGTCTCTTTCAGACCCAAGTATTCTTTGTTTTATTTTATAACCGACATAATTAATATAATTTAACATCTTGGATCCGTTTCTATATTACATGAGATTGGCTGCAGATGCGTTACAGTAGACTGTTTCTTAATTACACTAGGCAGTGAGATAGGATAGGATCCTATCTTGCTGAGTAACTTTATAAGATCTTGTGTATTTCAGTTTTTCTATAAATTATTGTTTAACTTATTTTTTTTAATTCTATGCGTTATGCATATCTATCAGTTTATAAAGAAGTTATTTTAACAAGAAATAATAATATGTAGTAGTTAGCTAACATATTTTAATGTACATATAATATGAAAGGATCAGTCACTTAACTTTGTTGTAATTTGGTCACATAACGGCTAACTACAGTTTTTATTGACTATAATTATCTCAGAATTAATTTATAATTACAAAATGTTATTTAGTTTTTAGATTTAAAAAGATAAACGGCAACTAATGTTAACGACTCCCACAATGATTAATGTAGTTAGTTAGTTAGTGAGAAACTACTTTAAAATAGTTACCTGTTTGTGACGAAGAAAACTTAGAAGTTATTTTATAAGCAACAATTCGCGGGTTTTTTCCGATTTCTCAGAAGCAGCTTTTTTGAGCTTAACGACTTTCTAGTTAATGGATTGCAGCTCAACACGCGTAAGCTATAAAAGCACAGAAAACACGGCTCCTAATGATTTGAATTGAGTTGGTTTAAAATATTTTTTTTTATTTAAATATTCAATCTAAGCTATACTGTGTATATGAGAGAACTGTAATTTACAATTGCAAGAATGCAAAAAGTGATAGTCATTAAAATATATTATACTGTTATCGCGAAAATCTCGGGTATGGTAATGGTTACGGGATAAGTACTTAGAACTGCTTTGTTGTCCCGAATAACAAATGAGAGACCCAAAATTAACAAAAAGAAATGTAAATATAATGCGCTGGTAGACGCCGTAGACCAGAAATATCAAAAGAATACACTTATGCATCGTGAACGTGAAGGATAGTAAAAAATATCCAACGCCTTTTATCTTTTCATAAATCCCGTTTATTTCTTCACTCCGGCATAGGAACGTTCCTCGAACTGAATTAATGCATTTATATTAATTTCGCCCAAAGTAATTGGAGTGTGCGTCTAAAGTGGGACCGCATCTCTTATTAACATTTCTCCCTTGTCATACTCACTCAGCCGCAAACCGTTTCATATATTCTAAACATTTTTTCCCGAGCTCACCACCAGACGCTCCAGGGCTGTCTCTGCCGACGATTCATTTTAAAATTAATTTTACAACAGAGGTTTTTATTTTATTTTCATTATAATTAGCATAGTATTCATAATGCTATACTTTTAATACGTACCAATATCATTGTCGTTACGAACCGGTTCAGGAATAATAACCACATTGATCATATGACTTGTCAGATTTCACATTGTTGTGAGAACTTCACGCAGAACTCTCAGGTGTGCACGGTTTAAGCGAGACTAATATTGTGTTTCATTCAAATTGTATTTATTTTAGAATGGACTCATAGCTTCAAAAACCTTCAGTAACTAGTAATTGTAGCGGGAACATAAGAGCACGCAAAAAATAGAGTTACATAATATACTAGAGCATGATCTATGGTATCTCAATAAGAGGCTTTTAAAATATTATAGAACATACACAACGACAGGCATAAGATATTGATTTAAATTAACAATTATTAATCATTTAAAAAACAATTAAAATTTATTTTAATCGCCAACCCTGGTGCTCGGGCTCCGACACAATACGCATCGTAACAACCGATATAAAATTGAAATGCCTGAAACGTGCTTCAAAATATAATTGAGTCTTTGTGCTCTACGCGCTACTTTATAAAGGGTACTAGACATTAAATTACATTCAAATGAAAAGCGACCCTGTCACCAGACAATAAGATGTAAAATACCTTTAGACTTTCGACGTCATACATATGCAAGGCACCGGCGCACTTGTTTCAACTCCTGCCTATTTATTCGAAGGAAAAAGGTTTCGTATGTATGGAAATAAGTCGTGGCTGCGGGCGACGGCATTGTGGCGGAGTTCTGAGAACATCTCAGTTGTTGGGCTCATCTCTAGCGAGTGAAGGTTAGATACGATTAGTTTGTAACTTCATATTAACTTAAATATAACAAGCATAATGTTATCAACTTCTAAAATTATTTGAGAATTTATTGACTATGGTTTAGAAATAGATTCAATGTTACAGAAATCCGGCTCTCCCTCGGTGCGACCGAAATATAAAACGTCGATTTTTGGAAAGAATCCTAACATCCGAAGTGACGTACAATAGTTCCTAGTATCGTATCCACTGCAGCAAAATACGTGTCTATTGCATTTTTAAACGTAGAAGAGAAAAAAAGGCTTCGCAAAGTGTAGGATCTCTCCGTGCTTCAGAAGATAAGTGAGGCAGTCGATTACAAAGTTGGCAAAAAACAGAGAAAGCGAACAAACTATTCAAAGTAAGGCCACGATACATTATTAATGTAACGTACACAATTTATCTAAGTCGGCTGTGGCCCGGCCGGCACGTGACTAATTATGTGAGTCAAATTAATAGCGTCGCTCCGGCTGCTAACTTTTTACCGAGATTGCCGACGATAAGGCCATTAGCGGCAGGTGAATCGAGCCTTACACTGTACCTAAACGATAAAGAGAAATAGATGAGTTCGGCGGCTAACAATAAAATTGTACTTAATCGGTCCGCCGGGGTTCGCGCCACCGATCCATCAACTTTTGACACGCTTTGATTTTCGGATCGATTTGAAGAGGTTGAAAAGATATTAGAATCGCTCTGAAAGCGATTCGTTTATCCTGACACCAGTAGGTACAGTGTAGAACGAATAACATTTCCAGTACTAAACGAGAATAATTCAATCCTCCGTAATGTAAATCAGGTGCAGCATTCACAAAACACATCCATCAAGGGAACTCATGTAGCAAGGAGGCAGCTCGAAGCCGGTAATTATTTACAAACACATCGGAACCTGCCCCTGACACCAGATTAATGTTCCGCAGGCGCTCGCCAGGGGGCGCCCGGGACCCCCCCCCCCCTCCCACCACATCGATCTATTTACTACTCGGTATCAAGTGGCGAGCGACATTGACATGCTTTTTAGGACGCCATGCCCGCCATTAGGTGGCCCATTAATGCAGGTTCGGTTACGAGGACTCATCTAGCTTTGATTACCAAGCTTATATCATCACTAGATTTCCGCCCGCGGCTTCGCCCGCTTGGAGTTTTGACTGTAACACAGTGGAAAATTATCATTAACTTTTTTAGTTATAACGAAATCATTATTCTAATCTCACGCCAACACCATCTAGGTTACGTTTTTGAACATTTAATGTAATAAAAACGGAATTGATCCGGATTACCGGGATAATAAAGTATCGTACCCAGGAGACGGACGGTTCTGAGCTACCTTCTCACCAAATTTCAGCCAAATCCATTCATCCGCTTTTGCGCGATTATGGAACAAACATAAAATCCTTCACATTTATAATAGTAGTAGGATTAGAGCTCTATTGTTTGCGGTATTGTTCTGCCGTTTTCAGATTAAGATTTCGCTACTCGTACATCTATTATTTCAACCCAAATTTATTCCACAGTCGTGTAAGCAGGGCACTCTTTTTTGTTCCGGAGAGAAATCTTTATTAGGTACCCGACGTCTTTAGTAGATATTCTGGTAAATAAGGAATTTTTACCTAGAAATCCCATGAGAGATACTCCACTGAGACATTTAACAAAAATACGTCAAAAGTGTGTAGAATTTCAAAGTCTGCAAGAGCCCCATACACGGTACGATTTATCTGTACGCTCTGTTTATTCTAACTTGTGCTTCTATTTATCTGTGACAAATCGATGGTGTATGTCAAGATCGTTAATTCGGGTATGAGTGACATTTTTAATGCGATCAATCGTCACGATTTTCAGCAAATCGATCATATAGACGAATCGTACCGTGTATGGGGCTCTTTATTAGATGCGTATGCAATACGGACAAGCGAAGTAATCCTACGCAACATTTGGCACCATCCGCAGCATCTGTACGTACAAGGGTGGAGCAGCCTGGTGCGGGCGGCGGTGCGCTCGGTGTCTTTGATGTACCGACACCGATCCCGGAAGTTATCCTTTGTGAAGGCAGCCATAAATCTCGGCCATGTTTAATAAGGCTCGGGAACTGTATCTTGTATAGAGCAAGTTACGCCCTGTTCATAGTTGTAGCTGGAAATACTTTAATATTCATACTATTTTGAAATAAAATTTATTTAAGTGACTATAAATTATAAAATAATAACCTTACACATTCGCTCATATATGTAGACTGGTAAAGCCCCACTCTCACTGGTAATACTCTGTGATAGCTGCAGCGGACAACACACACAGACAAGATCGGCCGACGGCCAGATTAAATTCATAATTCCTATAGTTCCCAAGTATAAATGTACTCGGCCGGGTATCGAACCCGGGTATCTTAGTTCCGATAAATTAGATAGCTTGGTTATACGGTCGTACATACATAAAGCGTGATATAAAGCTGTCGGCGCTGGACGGATGGAGACCGTCTTGTCATCAGTCCCGCAGCGGAGGCCGGGG
>DWKA01000543.1:0-16029 GCA_018249155.1 Panoquina ocola ocola
ACGCTACTGTTGAAGTGAAGTAAAGTAAACTTAGTTAGCGGTACTTAAAGTAAAAATTCAAAGATGTCGTACACGAGAACGTAGACTATTGTTGGTGTCAATCATAGTAGTAGAAAAAGTGCCATACTTATATTAAGACAACGTCAAGCTTTTAAGTAATACATCTCACTAATCTAACAGTGACAATGCTTTTGCTGTACAATATAATATAGCATTCTCTTCATAGATGTTAGTGGAGAGCCTTGTATCTATAGTTTAGTTAACACTAGTTCAATTACTAACGTCGTAAAGAAGTCTCACTCGCACACGCCCTCTTATTGTTTCCAGACGTCGTATCGTAGGCTTCGATCATGAGATTATTACATAATACTCTTAACGACTTAGCGTCGGATTTTGATGGAATACATGTTTACGCGTGTAATCTAATCGCGAGCTACTGTGTTTTTCGTAATTAATAATCGAGACGCATATGTAATTAGCGCGATACGGCCATTAGCGAATCGTTACTTGTTTTGTAACGAAAATATTGTTATTATTTCATCATACCCGGAACTAGTTGAAGAAAGGAATATCTGATTCTGTTTTAATTAAGTAAATAATTAAAAACTCAATGAAATTACAGCGAAATATCGATGGAGATGAAAACCTGTTACAGCAGTCTTAGTTTAAATGTCAGTGAATGTAGCTCGGAGCTTTGTGTCTTTGGAGTTCCATTGTTATCGTAAAACATATTGCGCACTAATCTTTCGTTACGAATTTACGATAGTACGCGGATAAATACATACTTGCATTAATAACTAGACAATTGGATGCAAAAACTTAGTTTAGGATTTAAATTCTAACCTAAAATCTAGAAACCGTCCTACAAAGAAACTGGCGTTTGTGTTTTATTTTTATTACATAGCGTCGTTGGGCGTCCAAAAGTCGCTATGTGTTATTTTGTGATTTTCAGTTATTTGTGCAGTTTTAATCGTAATTTCAAGTCATACATACTGTAACGATAGCTGTGACAAATCCAATATTTAAAGAATTAACGGAAAGTAGCTATGTGACATTCATACATCGAAAGTTCTATAATAACACTTTTTTTATCTCCTGTAAAGTATGCATAAACACATAGCGACTTTGCACGCGCAACGACGAAGGTAGAATAAAGGTAAGCACTCACGACGACCAACAGCGGCGCGTATATGGCGCGCATCATGTCCCGCCAGTAGGGCACGCGCCACGCCACCAGCCCGAAGCCCGCGCCGCCCAGCGACGACAGGATGTCCGACATGCACGAGTACACCACGCGGCTGCTCTGGCTCACCGCCTCCAGCGCTGCTCACACCAATAAACAACTTTTAATAAAGTCATTTACTTCCTCAGAAGAACTAACGACTTACTTCAAATGAACCGTATAACTAATTATTAATTATTTACAAACGGCACACCGTGACGGTGGCTACCGGACCATATCAGATATCGGTCTTGATGTGAATACCACGAAACTAAAATATTAGAAGCAGCGTTGTTAAAAATGCAGTGCTTAAACTCCGTCAGTCCCTCTAGATTATAATTGTGGCCACCCTGCACCGTACACACATGTACAAACATCATTGGCGTCAGCATTAAACCTGAATCACGCTATATAAGTTTTCTTCATCGCTTAATATTTACATACAACTTTCGTAATCAAATCAGTCGGAGTTCGGCTACTCCCCACGCAATACATCTCACCTGGGGAGAGATCCTCCTTTGCCACACTTACACAAAACCATAGAAGCGTTGCCGTATCCCAGAGCGGTCTCGAGGAACTCTAGCACGAGCAGCGTCCAGTAGTCCACCGCGAAGGACTTGAGCAGCCCTGCCGCGCCCACCACCAGCGGCGTCACCACGATCACCACCTTGCGCCCATACCTGCACATCTCATACGTCAGGCACCGAATAAAATACAACCTAACAGTATGGAAATACAGTTGACATTACAATGTGACATACTTCAGCATACACAGACTTTAGCATACACCAGCTAGTACTAGTAGTGTGTGCCTTGCCTTAATGTCATTATACATTGTGACTAACTTACAGTTATTATGCTGATGCAGATATTTAGATGACTTAAAAGAATTTCTGTTGTTGTTCATGGCTCCCACAACAGATGCCCAATCGGTATGAAGTGTCATTTATTTCAGTACTCGTACAAACAAGTGAAAAAGGTAATACGATCGCTGCTTGACTCAAATAAAAAAATGGTATGTTAACAAAGAATATCGACTCTGTTAACCCTACTCGATCAAAGCGACCAATCAGGTTTTTTTTGAAACTTTATTTTTAATATGATGATAATGTACGTTTTTGTGCATTACAAAATCGTCATGTCTGGCTTATAGTAAAAATTGTAAGCAGCACAAGTTTGTAACAAAATAAATAAATAAATACCAAAAAGTGGTAGACATGTCAGTAAGCACCAACGGTGTCAAAACCATGAAACCATTGATGGAAGATAACAAACAAAAGTAGAGCAACACAAACGAAATAAAACGTGCAGCGGCCGAAATTGACAGTAGTTAAAAGAAACTAATTAACGCAAGCCCAAGACAATCATACTGTAGCATAGTGTAGCGTCGCCACTTTGAAATACTGCCATCTGCCATACATAGTAATGTAGTGACCGTTGTAAGTGAAATTTCATGACACCGATTCTTTCCACAGCAACACTTACTATCATGATCTTCAGCTAGTTTAACAGTCCACATTATTAAATAGGAATAACGACCCCGTAGCCTAGTTGGTACTGTTGGTAGTGATCCTGCCTTCAAAATCACGGGTCCTGAGTTCGAATCCCGACCGGGGATTTTTTATGTGACAGATAAATGTTTGTTTCTGGGTCCTGGGGTAGTGATGTGTTTGTGACTTTTATGTTTAGTGGTGGGCATTGGTAGTGGCAACGGTAGCGGTAGAGTAAGTGGTAACGTTACCTGTCGGAGATGATCCCCGAGAGGATGAAGGAGAACACCAGCCCCAGGTTGTGCACGGTGCCGATCAGCGTGCGCTTCCACGGCTCGCAGCCCAGGTCGAACTGGAAGAGTCACAAAGCGTTACGTCATTAAGTAGGAAATCAGTGAAAGATCGACAAAACCTGCCGTGTGTAAGTCACCTAGTAACAATTTGTCGCGTTGCGATCGAGTAGTACCTACTGATGAACGTCGTAGCCCTGAATTTCAAAATTTGTCTTAATTGAAATAAAATAATTTCAAGTTACTTAGTATTAATTTCTAATTATTAGGTAACATGAGTTGCATCAGTATATTAAATGAAAAAATAGATGAACATAACATTCTACAAATATTTTTTACGAGTATATGTAGAATATCGTTCAAAATTGATAGGATATTTCAAAGTAACTGCAGCAGGCGGTGCAAGAGATAAGTGACTACATTATGATATGCGTGATGACATTATTTGATACGAGTACTTATATCAATCGTCGATCAACAATACCAATCTGGATCGAAGGGGATAGTGAAAATGTTTCACCGGCAGCTTGCAGCCGCGTGATGCACTCAAATGTTATCGGAACTGCGCTGTTGTGTGGCCCCGATTTAAATCTCTGATCTTCGCTAATTATTATCTTATCAGTGGTCGAAGATATCAAAAGATTTGTCGGATTTGAAAAATGTATATTATAAATGTATAATGTTTAACGGATCTGACGCTAATTAGATAAACCTGAACACTCGTCTATCTATACTAATATTATAAAGCCGAAGAGTTTGTTTGTTTGATTGAACGCGCTAATTTAAAGAGTTACTAGTCCGATTTCAGTTTTAGATAGCCAATTTATCGAGGAAGGTTATAGGCTCTATAACATCACGCTAAGATGAATTGGAGAAGTTTTCCTGAAGTGAAGCGAGGGCGGGCCACTAGTTAAATAATATTGATTGTGTGTCATTAGCGTTAATCTAGGATAAAATTTATTCTCTAGCTCTTTGATAATAAAAACAACTTATGGAAAACATCGACACTTTTTAAAATCTTAGAATTATAATAAGAAATGCACTGTATCTACAATGACGGATAAATTCACTGCATCAAAGTTCAGGATGATTAGTATACAAAATAAACCAAATGAGAATGTCGAGACATTGAAAAATCAAATAAATAGAACTGCAATAAAAGATAAAATTATAGCCGGGAAAATAACATTAATGGCTTTCTTGGAATATTAAAATTGATTGCGCATTGAACTTGATGCAGTTTATGAGTCCGTCCTTCAGTCCATAATGTCTAGAGAAGTTAGTAAAATAAGTAGTAAGAACTGAAACGATAATCATTTACTGTTTCGGGCAATTAAATTGACTTGATTTATAGATCGATAGAATTCTGTGACGTAGTCGATATAATCTCGCATAGCTGCATCCTTCCACCAACAATGTTGCATAATAGAGTGTACGACATATTGTCAAACACATACTAACTGCCTATTGTTGTATGAAATATCGTGTACTTTGCATATTATAAAAACAATTAAATTTTCCACTTTCCATTTCATATTGTTTATGATCGCCACGGGCACCACGCTACGATATCAATTGTTATCATTGTAACGACGGTCGGTGACGTTAATTGGAAGTTGTTTTGCCGACGCTGTTGCCTTCCGGGCAAGCTTTGTGCGCGCTATTACCATAGCAATAGACAAGACCGCGACATTCGCCAGGACAATGCACCGTCAGCATTATTACAATGCGTCAACGCGTCACGCGCACCTGATTCATAAACATGTTTACTTTTAAACAGTTGGTATTTCCAATTGTTTATCTAGACTTAACTCAAGGCGGAGTGTAGCGTCCTGTACAGGTAATAAGACAATAGGCCCCAATCTTGGGGTCTGGTCGGTTTCCTGCGCTTTAGTGTTGTTTGTTCAGCCAAAGGACAGACAGATAAAGAAAGCATATTTAAAAAAAAACACTGTCACGCAGAAAAGGTAAGGATTTTTTATGATGATGCGGAATCTAGAAGTTATATTTGTAAGTTTATCATTGTGTAAAGTACCAACTACTTTTGAAGGGATAGTACTGGGCGTAGCCTTTCCTTAGCGCCTGATTCTCTCCTAAGGTGTTATTTCTACGAGTATCTCTTCCGGAACTATATCATAGAAGATATTATTATTTGCTGATGTATACGGTAACTACCTAACGCTGGTACAGCTGTAGCACCGGTTAGGTATAAAATTCATATATCCTATAATTAATTATTATAACGCTGCATAATATGTATTTGTGGACGAAAATAAAGAATTTATTATTATTAATTTTCTTTCTAGGATGTTTTTCTTTCTGTGTGTCCCTTGACACTTACGACAGGGACTCCAGCGCGGCCTACAAATGTGTAGTGTTAATTTTATTTATTTATTATAATCACTTGCCCGGTACTAAATACATAATTGAAATGAGATAAAGAGCACTTACATCACTTAATTATCTAAATGCAATAACGGAACTGCACTCGTGCGTTAATCACGATTATTGCTAATCTCACGTTTGCGGCTCGCCAATTATTTCTTATCGACATTTAAAACTCTTTGAAGCATCCACTATGGGGATTATCCATGAGCCAGTCTATCACGGATTCAAGACAGGCGAATTATTCGGAATTCTTACAATAGGCAATTGTTAATATGTTAATATTCGTTTTTCGGAAATGTGGTTGGGAAATGGCCGCTACCTCTTCTATGAAAACATGATTCATTCTTTTGTCTGTTTCTGTTTTCGGTTTAATTTTTAAGTTTTGCGTATTGTTTGTTATTGCGTATACTGCGGCCTGTACGTCATTACTGTCATTGCGAATGGAGATAAACAACCGAGAGCCGTTTGTTCCGACGCAAACATATAATCTGTATCATACCCTGATGTGATGTAAGTGATCATCATGTGTAACTCAATGTAAGTGACTAATTGAAGCGTCGCAACGTTGCTACAATCGCTACCGGCGACGTAGCACCCAACGAAGCTGAACAAACACCGTGATTCGAGCAATTTGCGTTTCCTGTCCGCGCCGTAACTAATACTTGGCGAATGTGACACATGCTACAAATGTGGTGCAACAAAACCAACATTATAGATGACGGTCATGAAGATCAAGTTCAAAACTTTGAAAGATAAGACCACTGAAAAAATGGTTGGCTGAAAACAAAGTTTAAAAAAATATATAAAAACATGACCTTAGTTGGCATTCTTTATATGGAACTAAAACCGTAGAAAACCACATAATGTCCTGTAGGATATCGGCATGGAAATCTGCAAGTAGGTGGTAACTTATATTAGTATTCAAGTCGCGGTACTCACCTCTGCGGTAATACTATTGTAATCTTCATACACGACGCCCTCACACTGAACCCTTTCATCCCGGACGAAGGATTCCGGCGCGCAAACTTTATTGAACTGGCCGGTGCCGTTCCATTGCCGCCTCCGTACTGACACGTCGTTGGAGCCCGTGGTGTAGGGCGCCAATCTATAGCACATCTCTGTCTCGTTGCTGAGTGCGAAATCAACCCAAGATGCGTTGTAGCGGTTGTCGAATGGCTCGCATTCTGGAACCTTACACCTGGAAATGTAGGTAGAAATGTAACAATGGTACAACAGTGGTACTGATAATAATTCAACTCGGCTCATGCAATTTGTTATGGTTGACTTTGAGAAAGATGGTAAGCTGCTGCTATCCATCCATCCATCAGCCTTTAATAATCCACTGCTGGACATAGGGCTCTCCTAATACGCGCCACTCCGACCAGTCCTGAGCCTTCTGAATCCAGCGGGTGTCCGCTGTCTTCTTCAGGTCATCAGTCCACCTGGCCGGGGGGCGTTCTATGCTCCTTTTTCCGAGACGTGGACGCCATTCGAGGACCTTTCTTCCCCAACGGTTGCTGCTATCCAGCTTAAATGAATTGTCATTAATGGTACTGTAAGTTCATTTGATATCCTTATTCCATAAAAAATGCAAAGGTACCGGGTTTAAGTTCCTACCTCTGTAATAATTAAGTCTCTATTCACCGGCTGATTACATTTTACAGAAAGGTATAAAAGTGTTAATGTATATGAAAACAGCCTATGTTTCTAGCAAACACTCGTTACGGTAATGAAATGGCTAATTTCATGGCGTGTTGGTCGGACCACGTGGCGATATTAATATTGGCTAAGTTTATTACCGAAGTTCGCGCGTTCATTTCATCGAAGCGATAATACCCACTGTTAATGATAGTTTCAGTTTCACGGAGCGTCGCTCGCTTATGTTTGTCTTTGGCCATATTTTATTATTATTTTTCACGGTCATGTTGGTTCACAACACAGGTGAATCAACGAGAATTTTATCGGTGCTATTTGCAGAAATAATTATAATTGTTACATAACTTGATACTTCAAGATTTCTAAATTACGTTTTGTCTTAGTTGGGGTTTTAAGTTCATTGACTTTTTAAGGGAGAATAATTATATGTATCATTATGTAGCCTTAATTATGTAAAAGGATGAGCCATCCTGCTTGATAATAACTGTTTACTAACAACAGTACTGTAATTAATATTAAATCCTAAGGCAATCCTAACACAGCAACATGCGTAAACCTAAATGTCGGAAGTTGAAAGGACAATCGTTTGAGGATAATTTGTGAGCGCTTTGCTTCATGACCAATGGTATAGATCTAAAAACTTTTATCTGCATAGCATCTACACTTGCCTAAAATATTTAAACAATTTCTTTATAAACTACAAATATTGTTACTGGTAGGTACCTACTATTTCCCGAGTGATCCGCCGCACTGCTCGTGGTGTTCCAGTTTGGGGCTCTACTTTTCCGCTATTTTTAGGCGATAACGCATCGCGGATGCGTGCTACGTCACTGTTGTCCATTGAAGACGATGAGCACTTACCATTAGGTAGTGTATCATGGTTTGACGACACATAACGACACACACTCACATTAAAAACGCTTAGCTGTGTTGCTCAGTCCAACCATACCTGAAGGACACTTCGGGCGCGGTGAAGACGTAGTGGAAGTTGCACATGCTGAGGAAGGAGTCGCGGAAGGCGAGCAGCAGCAGCAGCAGCAGCTGGTACTTGCCGAAGCTGCCCAGCTCGCTCAGGATGCCGTCCAGGTTGAACCCCTCGCCAGAGCCCTCTTCCGGCATCTGACAAAAACACTCCTCTATAGTCTACACTAACTTGCTACAATTGTTATGCAAGATCCGTGGACGTTAGCGACCTCTGGGCCTCATCGAAAACGCGGCTTAGTTCGCGAATTAAGTTTTAAGAGTACTTAACAAATGTTAACGTGTAGTACAACTAGGTTTTAAGTCTTCAGTATTCAGAAAATTGAAACAAGATTCAGAAATAGCTAAAACTTTGCAACATTACTTTCCGGCAGCATCCTTACGCGCCATGGCTTAATTTTACGTTCATCGAGAAAAACTTTACTTGAAAGGGGCGGAGAGAGGTCCCAAATAGGTTTAGAGAAAGCATGTTCGTTTGCGAATAATATTAGTAAAATTCAATAAAATAGGAAGAAGTCTTACCTTCAGCTTGGACTCTAGCTTGCACATGTCGCGCGCTCACCGCCCGCCCGCGGGAACCATTGTCCCTGCGACAATGCACCTGCTATTAGTACCCCTGACTTACTCATCGCCTTACTCACACCTTTTGTATGAACGTAAAATATTTAGGAAAATACATGTAGTACTGACTCATTATTATTTTTATATGTATTTGAGACACGATTTAAAGATGGCCTAGGTTGTGAATTAAATGGGTAGCAATTTAATGCCTACTGCCGGGCCATCTGCAGGATGGTAACCCACCTTGCATGCCTTCACGAAAATAGTAGTCCTCTAATATAAACGCACAGACATTAATCAATATTGGTAAAATTCAGAATTTTAAATGCTGAGGTAAATTCTATATTACACAAGTTGTAGTTAGTAAAACAGTACATATCTTTACTTATAAGTTAAGACATTTTAGCACATTATTCAATTGCCGAGTGCACCGGCGCGGTGGCAGCGGCGGGTCGGGGGTCAGTCGTGATGCGCGCACGCAGCTCCATTATAATTTTAAATCGTTTACGTAATTACCGCAATGTTAACCTGCATTGGAAATATAATGCCACACATTATACCTAAAGGTGCGGTAACTTATAACCTAGTCACTTCAATTACTAAAACTTAACCTAATTAATTCCAAAAAAGAGATGTCTGATGATTCCCATTCTGTCTTTCTAAACAAATACAATCTAGAGCGAACGTCCCCAGGGTCCCCCTGGGACAAAAAACTTCATATTTAAACAGTATCTCAAATATCTGACGATGGTGCAAGCCCTCGCGCTCCCACGGTACAAACTAGTAGGTAGGTGCCTACTCCCTACCTAACTTCGAAGTATACATAGAGTTTTATAGAGTTACATTGAGTTTCTTATTTTTTCTTATCTTTCACAGGACCCCCAACATCCGCAAGTTGAAGCGGGTTCTGCAAAAGAAATGTGACTAAAACATTTTACCAATTACTGTTATGAAACTTGACAAGGGTATAATTGGGTATAATCAATTCCGATACTCTTTTTGAGAGTTTCTTGGCGATACCGCAGTTTAGCCGTGACTATGATCCACAGAGTCCATACGACATCGTGTCTGGGAACTGAGTCGAAATTTCGGTGTATGAAATACATAATCGTGAATACTCGTATCGAGATAAAATATGCTCAATCCCCGAAGAATAAAGTTTAAAATCATGTTTGTTCAAAGGCATGAAAGTAATGGTACACTTACGGCACATATTTGGGAGGTCGGGAGTGTCATCAGAGATGCTGTGTCAGAGGCGGCCGGTGACTGAGTGCCGGAACAACACCAAATTAACAGTAGACCGCTCTCACAATACATTTTATAAATATTATGCACGTGAAATTAATAGCAAGCAAACAAAACATAGTAATATTACATCACAATGCCATATAACAACAGATTTATATTGAGAGAGCTATTCAATGTTATTGCTTCGGAGAATTGTCAGTAAACAATTATAATATTATCCATTGAAGTGAATTTTCCATTGGTACTTAAAGTTCGCGCGCGAGTTCATTGCCGAGATTCCTGACGTCACACGTCACCCCGCCGTCTTTAATATATGTAGTGTCATTAAAGCTCAAAATTATTTGTCCTCCCCCCCTTTACTCAGCAATAAGCTCGCGTGCCAATTGTACATAAGAATGTCTAATGAATGAATACATAGTTACGCGAAACCATGTGAATCGTACCAATACTTATTGTTTATTGTCAGAGAAAGTTTTTAGCATTTACTCGGCCTTTAGTAGGTATTTGTCTTTATTTAC
The DNA here is from genome assembly GCA_018249155.1 of Panoquina ocola ocola. Taxonomy (NCBI): domain Eukaryota; kingdom Metazoa; phylum Arthropoda; class Insecta; order Lepidoptera; family Hesperiidae; genus Panoquina; species Panoquina ocola. The sequence goes on from DWKA01000543.1 coordinate 10,355, forward strand.
TAAGTATCCCACATCCCACTGTCCTATTTAAAGTTTGTCAATGTGTCAGGGAATGCTCTGTTAGCTCGTTTACTACCTATTTTATATAAAAAATACATACATTACGCCCTTTACATTTAGATATATGTATACAACATGTTGAAGTCCCATGGGACTTACGTCCTAATAGGACGTACGAAGTGGGTAAAATTAAAGTCAGAAGACATCATGTAAGAGGCTAAGAGGTAGTTGTCAGAACAAATCAAACGAGCCTGACTCGAACGAATTACGTCCTTTCCATGCACATACATATTATTATATATACAAAGTGTCACCCTAAACTGCTCTACGCGGACCCCATGAAGAGGGTCACAATTTGATTACCTACCGGACAGTTAAAACAGGATAAGATCTTGTAAAATATGCATGACGGTATATTTCCTCAGCCAATCCGGCTATGACCAGCTAGGTGGACAATGGCCTGTACCCCTCACGTTGTAAGAGAAGATCCGACTCCAATAATGGAACCAATATTGGTTGTAATGATGATCATATTTCCATATAACAAATTTTACTACCTTAGTGTCCATCCCTAACTTTCCATCACTTTCAAGGATTTACTCGTATAAAATATATCCCGAAATCCTCAATGCCTTCAGATCTATTCACGAGACATGGTTCACCTTCGAGGATTTGCTAGGAATTCGGAACGGGTGAAAGGAATTCCGGTAAGTAAATTTATCCGTAATATTTCGCAGTAGAGAAGCCCGAGGCATCAGCACGAAATTTCTGACGAACACCGCAAGGGAAGTGGAACTCGCCAATAAATACGTTGAGGCAACTCATCTAATTACACGACTTACGCCTTTGAGGCTACAGCTTACGGTTAAAGCTATTTGCGTGAAATAAAATGAAACTTTAATTTGAAGTTGGTGTCGAAACACTTCGAGTGTCAAACTAAGCCATCGCTTCGTCAAATCTCTACGGTGAGCGGTCTCGGGACAGGAAGTGGCATGAAAGAACCGAGGTTTATTTTTCCTACACATAGTTACAAAAGACTGCTATGACTAACTATGAAGGTCAGATCCAAGCAGTCAGCTTTATAATAGTCATCCGATGTGTAGCAAGCTTTCGTCATATGAATGCTTTTAAAATAAGTTCTTAATTTTGAAGAAATTTTACTATAAATATGAACATACTCATAAACAAGCCACCTGTTTTACTTCGTCCAATGGTACGCACATACGAGTAGGTTTATAATGAACTTCAAAGTCAAATAAGGAAGATCTACAAAATATTAAAGTTATTGTACATAAATAATATTGGATCTGTCTGTCTGTGGGTCTACGTAACTCGAGCTTGAACTATCACTAACTTTCATAGTTGAGTTTGGAACAAACCAGCTCAAAGGTAGTGTGACCATACGTTTAGGATTCTTCGGATTTCTCCTAGTTTAGAGTACGTTCGCTCCTCGTTCCTTACAGGTTTTTTAATAAAGTTTTTTGTTTTATAATGAAGAATCATATCTTTAATATGTAATATTTAGTTAACGGATACCTAAATCAAGAAACCGCCTTCGCTCATCGTAAAATTTTTTGGATTACCTTTTTTGTAAGCCCCACACGATAAAGTTCACCAAAAAATACTTTCTTCATTACGTTTTAAGCCGCCATGATAAAAAAATACAATATTATTTTTAACAATTTGTTGGCGTGCAGATATTAATTACTTAATTACCAAATTAGTTTTCTATGTAGCATGCAATCTAGACCTAAAACAGGAACTGATGAAATTTCGGACAGACAGATAGTTTAGTCATCAAAACTATAAAGTTATATTCATATTTTTAATGTAAAAATAATCCTTTTCAGGGGTATGTCATAAAATAAACCCAAGTGACATCTTGTCCGGCGTCGACCACTGAAGCGATGTCACCCTACTCATAGATAACATAAGTTAATCTACCAGAACAATTTTATTTAGGGATAGTTGAGCACAATATTAATTAAATAGCGAGACCCTTAGCACCACTAACAAGTTATCTACGGCGGCGAGAAATGAAGTGTTACTTAGTGCCATACTTGGTATAACTTTGTAATATTAACAAACTTTGTGCTATTGTTCTATGAAGACTTACGCAAGTTATTTTGGTGATATATTTAGAACTTGGTCGTTTTATTTTAGTTAGTGTGATGTATGAATAAAGATTACGAGGGTTGGTAATTGATGAATGATGAATGATGTTAATGTTTTTTAAAAGATGGGCTGAGAAGTTTCTTTCGCCATTTCTTCTCCACGACAAAGCACCCTTCCGAAATGGTAGTAGATTTAAAATTGACGTGCATAACTATATCACCTATACCTACATGAATCAATATTTTTAATTTTGAATTTTGTACATCGATCCTCTAGTACCTACAGTTTAAAATTCCAAAAATCTCCAAATTTGTTTTTACAAACACTTTACGAAAGAAACGTAAACGAAGATCTTCTGTTAAAAGAAGATTGAACATTTTCACAGTTCACATCTATACTAATATTATAAATCTGAAGAGTTTGTTTGTTTGATTGAACGCGCTAATCTCAGGAATTACTGGTCCGATTTGAAAAATTCTTTCAGTCTTAGATAGCCCATTTATCGAGGAAGGCTATATAACATCACGCTAAGACGAATAGGAGATTTTTTTCCGAAGCGAAGCGAGGGCGGGCCACTAGTAAATATATAAACATAAAAAAAGCAAGTTGAAAAAAAAAATTACATTTTTATTACATTTTTTTTTTCATGAAGACAATTCTCATTGGTACATTTCCCAATGTATTGAAATATATTATTATTATTTTGGGCATTGTATTCACAGCCGATGCTTGTGATGGTGTGGTAATTTATATTGTTGCAAAGGTCAAAATAGTCTCAAATCGAACCACGTCGACGTTTGACAGCCGTGATAAAGTCAAGGTGTGCTTGAAAGAATGTGAGCTGATAAAATTAAATGTCACTTTATATTCAACTAGTTTCCGGCCGTGTCTTCGCTCGCCTGGAATTTGACCGGTCCCGCGGGATTTCCGGGATGAAAACTATCCAAGTTACCCTCTATGTGTGTGCCAAATTTCATAAAAATCTGTTCGGTAGTTTTTATGTGAAAGAGTAAAAAATTCCAAAAAAGAAATCTAATTTGGAAACATATACTCGTAGTAAGTAAGTGATAATTAATTTTAAGCGCATTCGTGACAAACATAAATAATACGAATGATACTCCGACTATATCAGACTTGGAATATGCTGAATATCAAACAGAGAAGAAAACCGTATAAGTATCTCATAATTACAGGATAGATAACTCCCAGTTGCTCCATAACTTGCAGGAATACGATGAGAGTAATTTGTATAACTGAAGCAGTTGCGGATGATTGGCTTGAGGGAGGATTCCGCTATTTACGAGGTTTAGTGTAAGCAATACCCGTATTTAAGTACACTTACCATAATCATAATTGATGAAGGAATACCGATACTAATGTATTTTCTAATAAAGAGATACAGGGTGTAAAAATGCTAAACATTATTACTTAGCAAACTTTGTGGACTCAAAAAAGAAATGTAAAAACTTTTAAATAAATATTCTATTCTACACGTAACATTTAAGTTATCTTATTAATCTATACTAATATTACAAAGAGGAAACATTTTGATTGTTTGTTTGAAATGATCTCCGGAGCTACTGAACAGATTTTATGGAAATTTAACTTGGAGATGCTTTGACACTCCTGGAAGGACATGGGATAGTTTTTATCCCGTAAATAAACCCTAAAGGGGGTGAATAGTAAATACATACCATCTATTTTTTTCCCGAACTGAAGCTAGGGGGCGTATGCTAGTTAATAACAATCCGTTGTCTAAGTTTTTATTATTTGTACACCTACGTTCAAATAAAGGTTTTAAAGTTTTTTGACAGCGTTTCGTAATATTCTCAAAGTTGTGCGATGTCTGCCGCTCCTACAAACTACTGCACCGTGACAGTAAAATAATGACTAATAATTCTAGTTTAACGGAATGCATTCAGTTCTGAAGCAGGAATAGTTAGAGCCGTGAACCGTACCTACGAGTAGGTTCAAGGACCTACTGCTATACAGGGTGTCTCGATATAGCTCATTTAAAATATTTTTTTGGAATCTTCTTTATGAAATGCGGGCGTAAATAAGGTAGTTCGCAAACCCATCGCTGGGTACCTAAGGCTGGTCCAATTTTGAAGAAGTGTCAAAGTTGCAAAGCTTAAAAAAAGAACTAAACACTTAGTTTTATTTAAATTAAATTGCATATATTTGTTGTATGTTTTGGACTTAGACCATACATATAAGTGCCTATATTTTCCTGATGAGATTAAAACAAAATAAAATCCATGCAGAGCCTCAGCATGCTCCTTCAGCAATCCCAATCAGCTATCATAATTCAATAAATTAGGTGTAATTAAAAAGCGTCTTCACGGCTCGCAAGTTAAATAATATTGACTGACGATGTCATGTGGCACAAATAGAAATTAAAAAATCACGTAAGTAATTGGATAAAACATAAACGGGCTCAATATTATAGGAATTGGTATCAATATATTATGTGTGACATGAAATAATTTCCCTATTATTGTATTTTCGTTAGACCCAAGTTGGAACATGATGTATAACATAAAGCTGCGCGGCCACTCGCGGTAGTTCACTACAATCATTTACTGGAAACTGGATCGAAATATCAGATCATATGGAGAGCCGGCCCGTTACTCAACTAGTTTTAAGAGCCTGTTTGGCACGCATATGCAAATCCTGTAGGGACCTGTCACACTGATGGCTGTGAACGAATTACTCGTTCGAGAGTCAAGGTTTAGTTAAATAAATATGTTTAAGTTATTTGATTCTTTGAATGTTGTCCTCGTATATATAAAATTATAACTGTGTATTGATGTTATACTTATACCTCACCCACTGGCTTGCTAGTCGCTGTTTAGTTAAGATATTTACCTGTAACAAAATAAAAAAATATATTAAAATACATTCTATATTAAAATCAATGAATTGATTTCATATACATTTATAATTAACATTGATATTGTGATATTTATAAACTAAATGCGATACGATACATTATGCACACATTCTGGTTTGACCTTTGCCCTAATCTCCACTTAGTTTTATCGTTTCTTTTATTTAAATATTTATCCTTAGACATTCAATATATTGCGTTATACTCCGTTACGTCCTCAAGTAGGTTAATTTTGTTTTATTCCCGCACACATTTGGAAGACATACAAATATGAAATTCTTATTTGTACGTATTTATTTTAAAACGCACTCACGCTACGCGCGCATCAGATGGCACATAAAAAAGTAAAACAATAAATCAGGACATAAAATTAAATTATTAACACTTTATGGAAAATAAATGTTTAAAATAAGTCGTCAGTGTAGCGTCAGCGGGCGTCTGGGGTGAATTTATTAAAGCCATTAGTCTTAACTTTTCACTTAGCGCGGACGGACGGACGGACGAACCGAATCTGTTCAACGGCGAATAATCTCGTCTGTCGACAGCTTTATATACTTTATTCGAAGATATTTAAGGTTATCATTTTAAATTTATTTCCGGGAGACGGGCAGCAGCGTCTCCTTCACAACATCTACTGCGGAAACCTACTGCGGTCACCAACCCGCACTAG
>DWKA01000544.1:0-16027 GCA_018249155.1 Panoquina ocola ocola
CATCTCATTCTTTTCTCGATTTACTGAAGTTTCACTTCTATCGTGTGTGAATCGCACACACACCTTTTTTTTTCTATATTTGTTTGATTTGGATATTTTACTTACAAGAGCTCGTCTTCCAGGCTGGCGAAGCATTGACGACTCCTCTAATGCTGCATACGAGACGTTGACGTTAAGTATCCTACGGCCGTCCGCTATTTTGTCTGCCATACTACAGGCTATAAAAATACCACCAAATGGCGTTACTTGTTTAAAAATATTTATTGTAATTGGTTTTATTATTAGTTACCTCAAAATCTCTGGAATGAGGTTTTGGACATAATAGGTGGTATTGCAATTTAATTAATGAATCATGTTTCCCCACAATTACTCTATTTACATTGTTAATTGGTTTCCTCATCCACATACTTTGCACGTGTATTTACTATTATTTTATTTATGCTTCCTGTTACGCCGTATCATTATTCTCAGGTTTAGCTTCATCAGCTATTAAGTTAATAATGTTATTTTATTCTAATCGGTGTATTGTTTTAATGCTTAATAGTATTAACCATGAACCACGCTCTGTCGTTCTGTAACATTATCGGTAGCTACCTTATTCATATTCGCCATGAAAGCGACCAGTAATAAGATACGAATCGAGTCAATGACTCGATTGTAAAGGGTCGATGTGTGACGATTGTATTGTGGCGAAGTCGAAAGTGTTCATGTCGGGGTCGACGCCCCAAATCGATGTCTCCAGTTGATTGCGCCCTTCGGCTTACGGAAACTGGGGTGATGTTTTTTTCTTTTCATGCTCAGTATTAAGGTCGTTCGTCGAACAAAGCCAGTTCGCACTCTCCCCTCGTGTCGCCTTTCATGCCCTGAATTGCAATTGTGTAATTAGGCACGTCGCCGGTCGCCTATCCAGGCTATGGTGACGACTGGCCGCACCAGACGAGGTTTATCGGCTGGCTATATATTTTGTATAAACAGTAATATTAATTAACGGCCCGTGTGAATTGTGATGCCGTGGTTATCATGGTTATCATATCGGACCGCTTTTCAAAGAGTCTTGGGTTCGATTCCCACCGTGACAGAAATTTTAATGATGAATTTGAATGTTATTTCTCAAAATAGTTTGTGTGTCCTCTCTTTATGTGATGATTCTTTCTTCATACATATCTATCAGACTTGTAGAAAAATGGTTCAGAAAGCCTTCCAGACCTTATTTATAGTTTTAGCTAATCCTAAGACGCTAAGGTACGTTAGCAGTGTTGCTATATACAGCTTATAGATATATCTAGGTATTATATCTGACTCACGAATCCAGAAACGATCTGTTAATGTCGCAAATATAGAAAAGAGAAAATAATTTAGAGGACGGCTCGAATATCTCGACGAACGGCCTCAGAGATTTAGTACGACGTTAAGTCAATAGGCAGCCGATCTGAAAAACAGCTCGCATACATGAAATAGATTGGTCGTTATTTTTTCCCAGAACATCGTGGGAAATAAGGTTAACGATATGACACGATCGTATCGATCTCGAGCGGTTCGCGGCCGCGTGTTATTGTCTGGATAATCTCCGATCGGGCGACCGGACAGCTGTTATTATGGGAGCGGCTTATAGAAGTGTTTACAATGTTTACATCCCGCGGTGTGCCGGTCGCACGTGCCGCGAGCCGCGAGTTGCGAGCTCTTAATCACCCGCGTACTATTGTTTACTACGACAGTGTTTGGAAATGTGAGGTCGCGTTTTGTTTCGCCCATTGTTTTTCGTTGTTGACAAATTAGCTCGCGCGCGGCCGGCGCTGTCGTGCGCTTTGTTCGCCGGATGACAGGTGCCCTATCTGCGGCGTGAGTGCTCCAGTTTCTAAAGTAAAATGGCTCCCTGGAGAACTGAATATGTTTGGGTTTAAGGTCGTTCTCGAGGCAAATGTGACGTTAGGGCGTTGATGGTTCAGTCTGTCCTCATTATGTTTAATTTGCCATGAATAATTCTATATTATCTGTGAAGTTATAAAATCAATTACCTAGTTATATCGGCTCTTGTGTCGGCGTATGGCTTCAGCCATTGCCGTTTGATTGCAGAGCTTGGTATTATCCACGTAATTGAAAAGGCTTGGAGTTTATTGTTCGTTCATAATAAAATTGTTTAGCACTTTTCAATTATTTACTCGTATTATAATATAATTTTATTCCAAACTTTTAAATCGTATCTGAAGTTCCTAGTATTGGATTTTTGCAACATCTCGTATTTAAGATATGAGAAAATAATTACTAATGTATTGTACCTATTATACGACCCCATTACCATTACTAACCAGTCTAATCGTGAGAACTTTGGTAATTTGTAAAATGTATTTGATGTATCAAAAACTTGCCGAAATTCATCATTAACGCCAATTTCATACAAAACACTATTTACCTGTAACACCTATTTTCTTTTTGGCATGGTTATAGTCAGTGACGTCGCTATGCAAATCTATCTGTTGAGGTGCTTCCGGGTGGTAACACGTCGTTGCTGCTCCATCCACTGTCACGGCTGTCACTTTAAAACGGTACCCGCAGAGGCTATGGAATAATGATGAGGTATCCTAGACTAACTGGCCTATAGAACGGTTTTGGTACAAATACTGTCGTTACTAATCTTACGAGTATGATACTATCAACTATGTTTTATTGTATTTTGAAAAAGAAATGTTACGATAATGCACTATAAAAAATTTAATCACGGGCGAAATGTAACAAAAGGCTAATAAAGGTAATAAAACATGTTATCGCCAAGTAGAATTCCGTGAAACAAACGTTGAGTAACGGTTGCAAGAGATTGGAAAGATTCGTTGGGTAGGTAGGTATAACAGAAGAATAGAATGAATAATTATGTACATGTTTCAAAAAGTCCAATAGACCTTGTAATTATTCCAAAAACTTATAGATATACGGTTCTCAGATCTGTTACATGACACAGATATAGTATAATGGCTAAGTATTATGCCCTTAGACACAGAGATCGGCGCAAGAAATGTTTGTCGCAAAAATTCGAGATTCGCTCGATCTTAACAAAATTCCCAAGAGCCGTAACACAACTCACCAACTTAAATAGGACATAAACTACATTGTAGAGGACAAGATATCCTTAATTAGATGGACGGATGATCTACTGATTATAGAAAAAATACAACACATTCCTAGAATGACATTGACATGACAGAACATAGCTGGACTGATGGACTAACCCAAGGAAGTTATTAGGTACTAGCTGCCCGGCCTCGCTTTGCCTCGGGAAGATTATAGTATATGCTGCTCCTCTCCTGTTCATCTTAGCGTGATGATATTATAACCGATAGCCTTCCTCGATAAATGGGCTATCTAACACTGAAATAATTTTTCAAATCGGACCGTTACTTCCTGAGATTAGCGCGTTCAAGCAAACAAACAAACTCTTCAGCTTTATAATATTAGTATACAATGTTACATCTGTTACGTTAAGCTGTGTGACGTCACGTTGGTGCAACAGTCACGAAGTGTGGAGTTGTGGAGCGATCTCGTAATCCACTTGTTGTTATCACGGCACGTGGCGGGCACGTGCAGCGCCGGTCAATGATGTTATCGTTGACTCATTGTATCGTAACCGAATGTTTAGGTTCAAAGGGAAGTCATTATGGCTGGATCATGTGTGTGGCATATTTAGATCGATGGTTTTTGAAGTTTTGAAGTGGGTACAATAACAAATGTGTACGAGCTAACGCCGTACATATTTTTAATTTTACGTAAAGCATTGTAAGCACTTTTGAGTACCGAACGAGGGAAACAATAGCCTTATGTTCAGTACACAAATAAGTGTCGCCCGCGTCGCGTGTACTCAATCTAAGCAATTATCTGTATCTAATTAGCTATCAAATAAAGGAATTTACATCATCTATCTATCTTTAACTAGCAAATCCTACATGGTCCTTCGAGTCTCCGTACAGACGGGACCCAATTTCGTGTGTGCGGAGTGATCTAGCATCTTTTGGAATCGCAGTGCCAAGCGTCACGTTACGACGAATTCCACGTAAGCAAGCAGCAGCGGAATCCAAGTAAGATCTTTCCGATTACTTATTTCTGACTATAATTATATTCAACAAGCAATATAAATCATGATCGTAAATATAACTCGTGATCAACCAGGTGAGCGCCAACCTCTATCTAGAGACGGTCAAGAGCCAGCGTGTGGTGTTTTAGTTATTAAGTAAAACATAAAACGATAAGACTTGTTCAATCACTTTATTCCACGAAGCCATATTAGTTACAGTGTTGTCAGTATCACCTTGCTCATTTAATATTAACATTAAGTAAATGTTGCCATACTTAATATACAACACAGCGGGAGGCTCATCACAGCATCAGCAGCAGGCATCTCGGGGGGTAACTAGTAGATGTGATGATATGTTACGAAAACAGTACGTAAATTTTAAGGCTTTCGCTAGGACGGTAGCTAACATTCAGCTAGAAAACATCAATGAAAAATGGGAGTTTGAGGATACTTTAAAAAATTTAGAGTCTCGCTGGTCTGCAATAGACAACCTTCATTGGGAAATTGAAGCAGAGTTGGATGGTGAGGAGTCATCTTATCAGGGAGTATTTTCTGTGCATGAGGAAACTTACTCTAAATTAGAAAGCATTAACAGAAAAAGAAAAGCATTAACAGAAAAATGTGGGCAGTGTCGCACAGGGAAAAGTCGACGCCAGTCATGGACATACCAATCTTTTCAGGTAACTATAATCAATGGACTTCGTTTAAGGACTTGTTTGGTGAAGCTGTACATAACAATCCATCATTATCCAACGCACAAAGGATGCAGTTCTTGAAGAGCAAGCTGAGGGGTGAAGCCGAGTCATTGGTACGTCATATGCCGGTTAGTTCCGACAACTACTCTGCATGCTGGGAAATCTTAAGCAACCGTTATAACAACAAAAAACAAATATTTACGTCGCACATGAATTTATTATTGAACGTTCCCAACGCTCAACAGCCGTAGGTGATTCACATTAAGAAGCTTCATGACTCTATCATAGAAAATTTAAATGCAATCAAGAATCTCGGCGTGAATATTGAGTCCTGGGATCCTATTCTAGTTTATTTGTTATCGCAAAAGCTAGATTCAAGTACCTATTCGGACTACATCGAATCAATAAAAAATCCAAGAGAATTACCTAACCTTCAAGACTTCATGACATTCTTAGAATTCAAATTTACGACCCTAGAAGCGTCCCGTCGAAAACAGGAACAATCTACTCCTAAAACAAACGTATCTAAGACAAATTACAATAACTTCAAATCGAATAATTTAGCATCTAACAATTATAATCAAAAGCATTTCGCGTCATATAACAATACAAAACCCGCATGGAAATCCAATACAAACGCATCCGGTTTCAAATGTCTTCTTTGTAAGCAATCAGATCATTTATTATATCAATGCAAACACTTTATTAACATGTCGAATAATTTAAAACTTAAAACGGTGAACCAATTAAACGTATGTAAGAATTGCTTATTCGATCATAATGGAAAGGAATGTATTTCTACTAAAACGTGTCGCAACTGTAAATGTAAACATCATACTTTATTACATGAGGCATGCGTACAAGCCATGCCGTCAACCTCATTGGAACCCTCGAAACACGTGTCCGGGACCAGCAATGTATCGCAAGGGGATGAATCGCAGGTTCTTCTAGCAACAGCCTTGGTCTATGTTACCGCCGTGAACGGTTCGAAGCTTTTGATGCGCGCATTAATAGATCAGGGGTCGCAAATATCTTTAATTACTGAAAACGCAGCCCAGATGTTAGGTATTAAACGTCAAGGTTGTAATGGTGTTATTTTTGGCATAAGGCAAAAACAAAGCAGCAGCAAAGGCATGATAAATATCGAATGTTCGTCGCGGTGTAGCGAGTTTTCCTTTAAAACCGATGTATTAGTAATGAATAATTAATTAAAAATCTTCCTACGCAATCTTTTAACAAACCATCATGGACACATATAAACGGCGTTCAGCTAGCGGATCCAGAATTTAACATCAGTAGTCGCGTTGATCTATTGTTTGGGGCGGATATCTATTCTATAATTATGTTAGGCGGTATAATAAAGGGAGAGGATAGTTCCATGCCTATTGTACAACAAACACATCTAGGATGGATTCTGTGCGGTAGTATGATTAAAACTTTTCACTGTAACGTAGTCTTAAATAATATTGATGATATAAAACAATTCTGGGAAATAGAGGACATCGGGGAGATCTCAAATTTATCGAATGAAGACGAAGAGTGTGTGAGGTTTTATAAAGAGACTACGGAACGTCAAAGCGACGGTAGGTACGTAGTCAAGTTACCGATGAAAATGGACGACGTACATACGTTAGGGTTGTCAAAACATATTGCTACAGCTCAATTTATCAATCTTGAGAAAAAATTAATGCGACAGCCACAACTAGCTAGCCAATGCGTGACTTCATTTCTGAATACAGAAATTTGGGTCACATGAAGCAGTGCGATGATGAGTCATCGGTCAGGCAGGGTTGCTACCTTCCTCATCACTGCGTTCAGCAAGCTGGGGAAAATAAGATAAATAAGTTTCGAGTGGTGTTCAATGCGGCCGCTAAGACGTCTACGGGGGTGAGTCTTAATGACGTCATGCTTCGCGGACCGAATCTACAAAAAGATCTCCAGTCTTTGATCATAAGGTGGAGACAGTATCGATACGTCGTAACAGCTGACATTGAGAAAATGTATCGCCAAATTATGATAAACGAAGCGGATCAGATTTTTCAAAAAATAATTTGGCGGGACTCGTTAAATCAGCAACTTCAATCATATCAGTTAAGAACAGTAACTTATGGGTTAAAAGCAGCACCATTCTTAGCAATGATGACGTTGAACCAGCTAGCGGAAGACGAGCGAAAGAGATTTCCAGAAGCAAGCAAGATTTTAGAAGATGATTTTTTTATGGATGATCTACTAACAGGAGCCCACTCAACGAAAGAGTGTCAGCATTTAGTAAATAGCCTTAAGAAACTAATGGAAACAGCTGGATGCACTTTGCGAAAATGGGCTTCAAACTATGAGGGTATACTGGAGGGTGTAGAGGAAGAACGAAAACGCACAAATATTCAGTTTAATTTTAAATTGGAAGATACAAAAACATTAGGTTTAACATGGAATATCCAACAGGATACATTTAATTTTAAACATCAATTAAGCAATGAAATAACGTCAAAGCCGACAAAACGTATTTTATTAAGCGAGATTTCAAAATTATTTGACCCACTTGGATGGCTAGCTCCGGTTGTCACAAATTTAAAATTATTATTTCAAGATATTTGGAAAGCCGGCTTAGACTGGAACGATACGGTACCTGATGATATTTATGTGAATTGGATCAAGCTAAGAGAGGACATAGATAACATTGAACGCTGTAAGGTGCCGAGATGGATTGGAAGCTACAAGGGGGACTCTATCCAACTGCATGGTTTCTGTGACGCATCATTGAGGGCTTATGCATGTGTTATTTACGCGCGAATTCAACATAAAGACAAAATATCAATTATTTTAGTGGCAGCAAAATCAAAACTTGTACCTTTAGCAAAGAGTATCACATTACCAAGATTAGAACTAAGCGGCGCTCAACTACTAAGTAAACTAATGATGAAAATTCTAGAAGCATTATCAAGCTATGAAATTGAGATTTTTGGATGGTGTGACTCAAAAGTGGTATTGGGTTGGTTAAACGGGGATCCAGGAAAGTGGAAAACATTTATTAGCAATCGAGTAAAAATTATAACGTCGGTAATACCAAGTCGTTGTTGGAGTTACGTGAAATCTGCAGAGAACCCTGCAGACTGTGCGAGTCGGGGCCAGCTAGCTAAACAGTTGTGTGACAATAATCTATGGTGGAAAGGGCCAGCTTGGCTGCCATCATTTGAGCGAAAAGAAGAGCAGGAGAGATACACAACAGATATAGAAATAAGAAAAAAGCAATCATTTGTCATACAAACTAATTCGACGGAACCCTCTATAATAAATGAACTGTTACTTCGACATAGTTCCATAACGAAAATTATTTCCATTGTTGCATGGATACAGCGGGCGATGAACCTAAAACGTAAACAACTGCCATCATACCTTACGTTGCAAGAATTAAACAATGCGAAACGATTTATTATAAAACACGTACAATCGTATGAATTCAATGACGACATAAATTATCTTATGAAGCATAATACTGTTAAATCAAACAGCAAACTATTAAATCTAAACCCGTTCATAGATCGAGATGGTATTTTAAAAGTCGGTGGGAGGCTAGAAAGGTCTAATCTAAAACTAGAAACGAAACACCCCGCTATATTACCCCATAGCAGTCGTTTAACAACTTTAATAATTGAAGAAGCACATAAACAAACGTTTCACGGAGGGGCTCGACTAACAGCTACTTGGATCAGACAGAAGTACTGGATCCTAGGCGGAAACAGAGCGGTTAAGAAGCAACTACGAAATTGTGTTACTTGTAGGAAACATAATCCTGAGCTTCAATACCAATTAATGGGTTCTTTACCTGAATCGAGAACTACGCAAGCCCCACCATTTTATCACACAGGGGTTGATTTAACGGGATTCGTGGATATTAAAGCAAATCGTTTTAGGGGTACTAGCACTACGAAAGGGTATATTGTACTATCTGTGTGTATGGTGACCAAAGCTGTACACATTGAACTGGTTTCAGATCTATCAAGCGCGGCATTTCTATCTGCTTTGAGGAGGATGGCTGCAAGGCGGGGTGCGCCACACCATATGTATAGCGATAATGGTACTAATTTTATCAAAGGAAATCGCAATTGACAGGAAGAATACTTTGAACTACAACAAATCGTGGGCAATGATTTTTTGAAGGAAATCACAGCAATGAATATAGAGTGGCATTTTCAAGCTCCGCGCTGGCCAAGTGCCTCAGGATTACAGGAAAGAGGTATACGTAGCATCAAGAGTCATCTTAAACCAGTGATAGGTGACCAAAAACTTACCTTCGAAGAGTACTCAACATTATTGGCTCAAGTTGAAGCGTGTCTCAACTCTAGACCACTATGCGCCCTGACAGAAGATCCCGATGACCTCGAGGTATTGACACCAGCTCATTTTTTAACTTGCCGAGGGGATCTGACTGTAATAGAGACCGAGAGGGATGCAAGAACCAGATGGCAATTGATCAGGAAGTTAGCGGAAGATATCTGGAAAAGATGGAAAACTGAATACTTGACTCAACTTAATGTGAGAAGCAAATGGTTAAAACGACAACAGAATGTAAAGGTTGGGGATATAGTCTGCATTCATGAGGACCTCCTTCCACCTGGAAAATAGTCAATGGGTAGAGTTGTAGAGCTACATCCCGGTAGCGACGGCATTGTACGAGTCGTTACCCTGAAAACAAAAAATGGCTACATGAAGAGGCCAATGCTAAAATTATCAATACTACCTGTGCGACAAGAAGACACTGTAGAGCCCAATATAACAACTGCAGCTGCTACTGGTACAACTAGTATCAAAAAATCGAAACCTACAAACATACTAAGCGTGCTACTATACATTATATTATTTATGAATATTTTTACAACAACTGCAGCGACTAACGAATTCCATGTGAATCCTCTGGAACGTAATCAGAGCCTATACTTTGATAAGATCTCTAATCTTTAATTTGTTCATGACGAGTGGAAGCTAGTGGTGTACTATGAGTTAGAACCATTCTGGAAAGGAACCTATTCATTAAGAAAATATATTAAACACCTCAATCGGACCTGTTTATTATCAAATTATACGTCACACTGCGGTATACTACAATCAGATGTTACTTACACAACATAGTGAAGGGCAGCCTAGTCAGCGTCGTGGTTTAATCAACGGAGTGGGTTATGTAGCTAATTATCTCTTTGGTGTATTAGATGAGAGGTTTGCAGAGCAGTACCAGCGAGACATATCTGAACTACGAACTAATCAAAAATATTTAACGAAACTCTGGAAAAACCAGACGTCGATAGTGGAAGCGGAGTATAATCTATTGAAACGCGCCGAAAAGACGATGAGCAAACAACACGATGCTATACATCAAAATTTAAATACCCTCAGCAAAGCATTGACCGACATAGCGAGCCAGGTCAATAAAAATAGCATAATGTATTATATTTGTCTTGGAGCCCTAGCAGCCAGTAACATGTTGAATACCTTGCGGGAGATCCAAGGTATGCTATTAGATCAGATAACTGATATCTATCATGGAAAATTTAATTTCCATCTCAACGCCCGAGCAACTTCTACATGAGCTCAGCATTATTTCCACTCAGCTACCGTCGGACCTCAGTTTACCTGTGGAAAATATCCAAAGCGATCTTCGTAACATATACTCTTTATTAAAGGTTAGGACGAGAATGATAAAAGATTATCTACTATTTGAAATACGAATTCCCCTTATAAACAGAGATACTTATGAACTATATAAACTTATTCCGATACCAAAAGCGACTGAAAATAATAACTATAATACCAAAGTCAGAATACGTAGCTATTAACTTACGAAAAGATACCTATATTACTATTACTGACCTGCAAGTAAGCGAATGTCGAAGTTACGAACTAGATACATATCTATGTCAGTTACAATCACCTATTCATCAGCTGAGAGGAGACTACGATTTGTGTGAAGCAGCTGACGATAAAAGAACATCGTGTCAAGTAACAACAGCTCCGTGCGCCAACAGGTGGGTCAGCTTAAATAAATTGAATACTTACCTGTACTTATGCTGCAGACAATGCACCGCGCGAGTTCACTGTGGAATGGATCGAGTTACCTCTTATCAACTGACACGTGCGGGCATAGCTACATCTGGTGAGTGCATGATAAAGACGGATGATACTATTATTTACACACACAGGCTCCGGCAAGCTGATACATTACATGTACGGACAGAGGTAATTGTCACGGATGTACCGCCAATAAATCGCCTAATCAATTTATCAATTTCGTTGCTTGATATGAATGATTCCGATTCCGAAAATAGAAAAGCAGAAATAGTCAGAATTGATGAGAACATTCAACAGCTAAAGGAGCAAGCTGATGTAGCCGAGGTGCAAGTGTCGGCTCATGACATCCATCACTACGTGGCTATTTATCTATTGCTTGTGGGCGCGACCATCGCAGGAGCGATATTGGTTTGGAGGCGAGTCAGGCAGCGCTGGCACGTTTCTGGTGTATCGTCGCGGGAGCAGTCGAGTCAAGGGACGGCTGGTAGGGAAGCCGCCGCCCCTCAACCGGCCACTAGTGACGGTGTAAAGTGCAATCAGTGTGTGGTGTATAGTGAAATAAGTGAGAGTGCGCGTAAACGAGATCAAGGCACCGTGCCTGATCAACGTAAACGAGTGTTTGAGTGAATGATAGTAACATAAGCACCTATAAACTATATCTAAATCAATCATTTTTATTCTTTGTTTACTTATCATTTTGTTGTATTATCAATTTAACTTTCACTAGATACTTAATTCATATAGATTTATCTTTTCTTCATCATAGATTGTAAGCTATTTTATCTCCCCCGGGAGCATGTACGAGCTAACGCCGTACATAATTTTAATTTTACGTAAAGCATTGTAAGCACTTTTGAGTACCGAACGAGGGAAACAATAGCCTTATGTTCAGTACACAAATAAGTGTCGCCCGCGTCGCGTGTACTCAATCTAAGCAATTATCTGTATCTGATTAGCTATCAAATAAAGGATTTTACATCATCTATCTATCTTTAACTAGCAAATCCTACATGGTCCTTCGAGCCGGATCTGAACCAGCGACCTATGGACCTAATTGTAAATATATAAAATGTGTTAAAATATAATATAAATATATGGACAGGAGATAGATGCGCAGAATTCGTTTTTTAGGTACCGATCCAATCCCGATCCCCTCGGTACCTAAAAACACAGTATAGATTTATATGTACACTGTGCTAATATAACGACTTCTGCGCATCTATCTGATTCTGTCTCTTTTACAGCTTGCCAAGGTGCTTGGCCAAAACTATACCATGGTTACTTTTCAGGGCTCGTGATTCAAACCACTTCACAGTGAGCGTGAACGTGGAACCCAGGAGTACCGTTACATTTAATTTGACCTATGAAGAGCTGCTGGTTCGTCGCAATGGCGTGTACAACCACGACATCAACCTCCACCCCGGAGCTCTCGTCCCGAAAATGAAAGTCACTGTACACATCAAGGAAACGGCGAAGATTTCCGTCCTCAGAGTACCCGAGATCAGGACCGGGAATGAGGTTGATGCGATGGAGAATGATCCACGTAAGTTATATCTTAAAACATAATTAAATAGATATCTTAAATAGATGAATGAACACAGTTTTAAGTCCAACTTCTTTCTCAGTTATTCTCTTAATAAAATGTGTACCCTAACTTCCGAATTAGGTAAACGTTTTATAAATTTTTAAACAAGAGTATAATGAAGTAATACTGTTATACTATTTCTGTTGTATACTGTAATTTTTTGTTGGTCAGATAATAAAATGTAATGGTTGAATGAACTACCACAATCCAAAAAGTTCGAATTCGCTAACTGAATGTTAATGGAGGTGTGGTGTAGGTATACTTAACCTATATATAAAACCAAGTATTTGCAAACAATAGCAATTGACAGTTATTCTTTGTGATAGACAATAGTTATATGGTGTAAAACATATTTTAGTTGACATACTTTCACAATCACTTATTATTCTGTAACATACCATACCATCACTGTGACGGTGGATGACCGTAAGCGATTGCGAGCACTGCGAGACCTCAGTATTGTTCTTGAATACGGGTGTAACTTAACTAACATCAACTTAATTGAACTAAATATCGACAGTAATAAATATAAAATTGGTAAAAATACCTTTAAATAATAAATCATTATGTTAAAACATGTATAAATGTATAAATGGCGTTGCATTTATTTTTTTATTGTTTCAGAAAATACAAAAGCAGTGATTAAAAAAACACACGATGATCGTGAAGCTATCATCACCTTCACCCCCGACCTTGAGGAGCAGAGGCGGCTGATGCAAGTTTACGCGGTAAGTTTGTAACTTGGAAAGACTTAGAAAGAGACAGATGCGCAGAAATCGTTTTTTCTAAAAACACATTCATAAAATCTAAAAAACGATGTCTGCGCATCTAACTGTCTCTTTCTACGTCTTGCCAAGTTACGTGTTATGACTATATTAGTTTGATGTGAGTCAGTTAAAATTGTAAGTGTTACTTTGAATTCATTGAACCCAGCGGTGTTCGCCCAGGGAGCGCCCTGAGTCCATTTTGTTTCAATCTAATGTTATCTAACTAAATTGCCATATCTATGTTATTTAAATATTTAAACGTTATGTTACTTTAATGGTTTTGTATGGCACCGACCGATTTCAAGCTGAGGTTCCATTACAAAGGTTTTGATTCTAGTATAGACCACTCTGTAGCTTTTTATTTTCGAGAGGGATATTGAAATACTTGATTGCGGATTTTGTGGATTTTATACGCACTAGACTCCTCTAGGTATCTAGCGGTATACGTACCTATATGGGGAGGAAAGAAACTGGGATACGAACGCCCGGTGCGATTCTCCTTCGAACACTTTGTATAATGATAAAACCTACCTATTATATCGAATATCTTATTTCATTATAACGTTATTGTGTGTCATTTACAGGAAAAGTCCAAGGAATCAGCCGGCCACGTGAACCGTTTCTATCCAGATGACGATGAGGATAAGAAGGATAAGACCGGAGTGCTGGGTCAGTTCGTTGTACAATACGACGTGGACCGTCCGGAAGGAGGGGAAGTTTTGGTGAGTTATTGTACATTCATTTTTCCGTACCTACGAGTATTTGGCTATTTTAAGATATGTATTAACCTAATCTTAGTGCTACAACTGCTCAATAATTTATTGTTTATAAGTCACAGCTTATGTTACCATCAGTTATATTATGATAGTATAGTCTTACCTTCTTGAAATGGTGGTAGATAAAAAAAATACGTCCATAAGAGTATCTGTGAGACCCATATAAATAAATTCTTTTGATTTTACTCTTAAAGTATTTTTACTTTTGGAGGGGGGGGGCATGGGGGGTCAATCTCCCGGTAAGATCTAGTCCTGTTGTTAACTATGTATATTATGTACTTAACTATTATAATAACAAATGTTTGTGTACAGGTGAACGACGGCTACTTCGTGCACTTCTTCGCGGCGAAGTCGCTGCCGCCGCTGCCGAAGCACGTGGTGTTCGTGCTGGACACGTCGGGCTCCATGATGGGCCGCAAGATCGAGCAGCTGCGCGACGCCATGCGCACCATCCTCGGCGAGCTGCACAGCCATGACTACTTCAGCATTGTCGAGTTCAACTCTTACGTTAAGGTAACTGATTTATGCAATGCGTGGTAAATACGAAGCATTTTCGAGTTCAACTCTTACGTTAAGGTAAGTGATTTATGCAATGCGTGGTAAATACGAAGCATTGTCGAGTTCAACTCTTACGTTAAAGTAAGGACTTTGGTCTCGTAATAACAGTGGGGTTTAAGAGACCTCGTACCGCCATAATGTATAGTTTGGGAAAGGGTTTAAAACGCCTCGTATCACAGTTAATGGAATGGAGTAGGTTTACATTGTCTATGTTTGGCTCTTTGCTTTCATATTAATATGTGATTCACAGGTGTGCGATTTAGCCAAAGCAGATGTGGTGGAGACGACCACGTGGCGGTACAGTTACTTCGACAAACCTTCGGAGACCAAGCTGTTGCCGCCCTCGCAAGCCACTCCCGGCAACATTGCCAACGCTAAGACCATCATCTCGAGACTTGACGCCGGCGGAGGTAACGTATAGATCGCGCGCGAGTTGAATGCAGTCGGGGCGTGAGGTAAAGGGGGGGGAGCATAAATAATTTTGAGCTTTAATAACACTACATAATTATATCAAAGACGGCGGGGCGACTTGCTCCCCTCCTTTACCTCAGGCCCCAAGTGCAATCAACTCGCGTGCGATCTGTAGCTAGGAGTAGTTAGACCAGTCATTTTCTTGTTAGTTTTCTCTTCTTTTTTTATTATTTGTTTTCTTTTTTAGCAATTTTTTTAATAAAATTATTTACCCTAATTTACTATAAAAACACACCCACTACGCAAAATTGAAAATAAATAAGAAAAAAAAGTCGCCCGTATAAAATAGCAAGGGCTTGTTTTGATATTATTAAACCAAAAATCATTTTGAGCCATAGGTGCAAAGTGACTTTTGGATCCAAAAAAACCGTAATTTTCATGCATATCATTAGCAAGATTTCATTATGCCAAAACTTTACATTAGTTACACACGTAATTCTCTGACATGAGTTTCAGAACTAATGATGGGAAAAATAAAATTGCCTTGTCTGCTTATATGTTCTCGCCCACTAATGTAATGAAGTGGAAGTTTTCAAGAAAACAGTGAATAAGCTATGCTATTACTAAGTTCGTACGTACGTTTATCACCTTAGATTGCGGTTATGCGGTAACTTATACTTGTCTTAATCAATTAAAAACCCAAGTCAAGAATAAGTCAAGCGCTTACAGACAAATGATACCTACTACATACCTGATACTTACCTTACTTAGATTACAGACCGCCTCCAAATAACTGAACTGCATTCAGTTCTGCATAGGTTAGATAGATAAATTTGTTATAGGTACCTACTGGTGTTTTGATTTTAAAGGCAGAATCCGCGGGAAAAATCCAAGGAAACCATACCTACTTTTTGGAACTACTGAAATCCGTTTTCGATATTCTATCTATATATTATTCTCAAGTCAACTGTTTAACGGTCAAAAAGCTCCCGCTTTTTGTTATAATTTTACCTAATAACTTATCGAAAGATTATAGATCGACTAGCTTTTGCTCGCGGCTTCGCTCGCGTTAAGAGTATTAACTTTCATCCCCTATTTTATCCCCTTGGGGGTGG
>DWKA01000545.1:0-16020 GCA_018249155.1 Panoquina ocola ocola
TTTCACTAAATCTTTTTTCCTGAAAAGTTGCAAAAAGTCCATTGCGACGTTGTTCCAATAACCCGTCGAATTGTATTGTAATGTATGCAGAGTTAATGCTCTGTCGCAGGTTAGAAAATTATAGAGATTACATGTACCTACTATAAAATGAGGAAAAAGTGGCCTTTTATGTTGTAGGTACTTACTTAATTATATGTAGGTATAAAGCTTTTACATTTTTTTACAATCAAGGAAAACGAGAAACCCTTTATGTTAACAGGATAATAGGTAATGATAGGTATAGGATATAGGTATAATGCAACAGTAACAATAATTACCTACCGTAAAATTTTCGAGGATAATTATGCTCTCATTTAACACAAAGGTAAAGGATTCTAGTCTCTATTTCTAAACTTAAAGTTGGGTAACCTTAGGGATGGGTAAATCCTTAAACGTAGGTACGAGTATATGGGATATTTGATTAAAAGGGATATCTACTGAAATTATTTTACATAATAAAGACTGCAGTTTTTTCAAATCATTCTTTTAATTTTAAACATATATGTAATAATATGAATTTATAAGACATTTAATAGAATACTACATGTTGTTCGAACTAAGTAAGTATAAGTACTATGTTTGTAGTAATTTATATATTTCATACATGCATGAAATTGGAGCCGTCGCTTCAAAATCATTCAAAATTGAACACGGCGAATACAATCAGTCATATACATATATTATTTAACAAGCATACATTTACAGATTCCAGTTTGCTTTTTACATCATCACTGACCTATATAATATTCGCTGGACAGACTTTACAATGAAAGTAATTTTTTATGTCGATTTGAAACGTTTCCCTCGAGCGTCTCAGGAACTAAATTTGACGTTAAATAAGGGTCTGACGTTCAATTGACGTTTCATTTTCGACTCTATAATTAGTTCCATTAATGCTCGCTACTATTTTCCACGACAATCAACGCCAAGATGGCGATTATCAAATATTCACACTTACGACATCTGCAGTCAGTCCAGCGTACTATAGAAGTCAGTGTACATTATCCTCATACGTATTTACTTCAAACTCTCAATAAAGGTGGATAGTTTACCTACTGTTGCTTACAAAACACATATAATATAATGTAAGTACTATAACGTAGGTAAAACGCGCAAAGCCAGTGTAGTGACGTGACTTTAAACGATAGGAAAGGTGCCAAATTCCTGTCGGTATTTGGTAACCAATGGCACTTCTCAAGTAAGTATCTAAATTTGGTTTTAATGGGGTCAGGACGGACAATGGTCACACGACGATTTCCGGCAAAAATTAA
The DNA here is from genome assembly GCA_018249155.1 of Panoquina ocola ocola. Classification (NCBI taxonomy): domain Eukaryota; kingdom Metazoa; phylum Arthropoda; class Insecta; order Lepidoptera; family Hesperiidae; genus Panoquina; species Panoquina ocola. The sequence goes on from DWKA01000545.1 coordinate 1,311, forward strand.
TATATCGTTACCTCTCGATTCTCCAATATCTCAGATCAGTCCCTGAGTACATGTTAATTATTTTTCCCGTGTTTTTTTTCTACTTTTTTTATAAAGTGACGACAGAAAATTTATGAAAACATTATTATGATACTCATTCGATATTAATCTTAGTTAATACTGGCTCTATAGAGACTCAAACTTGATCAAGTTTTTATGGGTTTTACGACAAAATTGTATCTTAAAAAAATAGTACAATAAATATGACAATATCCAGCATTTTCCTTATCTGTGAGATTCGAGAATCGCTATACAAGTATATAAATTAAATAGAGAACTGATTACCAGAGGTAACACTTGAGGTAACATGAGAATAGAGTCCATTTGACAGACACGCGTAGACTTCGCAGGCCAGTTAACATCAGGCATCACTGTACTGCTTACGTACAGTAAGCACTTATTATAAACACTTTGTAAGTAACTAAATATATAATAAATTATGAAAAAATAACATTAAAGGAAAATAAACTCTGTAGAAGATAGGTATTGCTATGATTATATATTTCCTGTAGAAAATTTATAGCCAAAAAGAACATTAACATGGTCATAACAAAAATAATTTAAATTATTCAAATATTTTACAACAATGATAAAACACATAGTCTTGTCACACAAGAATATTTATAATAAGTAAATCACAGGTAAATACTTAAGTCTATGTCTAGTTAATAACCCTCTCTCAGAGGGTTTTAATTTAAAGCGTCCTACTCATAACACAAGCAGTGGACAATATGATATATAAATTAAAAGGGAAGTACTTTATATGACTAGAGAAAAAAAATTAAAGCTGATTAAAGCAAAAATAACAGGCAAGTAACAGGCTGATCTTACAACGGATACGATACGTGTTACTAGAATATTAATATTCAATATCAGTATGTAGGTACATCATGCGCTTATTTACCAAGTTCGTTTGTACATTAGAAACACTTATACGATTGAATATATAAATTGCAGTAAGATAACTATCAAAACGTCAAACGTTTATATAAATGTTGGTTTAATTATACTTATATACGCGCACATTCCCAGTTTCTTGGACTCTTAGCAACTTAGCCTTGCTGTTTGGCTAATTTTTCTTGCCAATTTTTACCTTATAAGGTAAATTGTATGTAAGTGTCAAAACACTTTACATAGAGTTAATTAAAGTTACATTAAATGTTCCAATTTCAAATTTTTACCTCATAATCTACTTTTATTTGTCATAATCATAATTTTAGAATTATCAATGACAATGTTCTTTCGATAGGTAATTAGTTCTTAAAGATTTGTAATTTTTAAGCCCAATTAAATTAGGGCGTATTTTTAGAATTACAATCTTATATTTTGTCCCAATGCCTAAAATATTCCGTTGCACATAAGATGCCTCCCTTTGATCTTTTCCTTACTTTATATTAGATCTTCATTCTATGATATCAAAGTAATTTTAGGACAATATAAGCCCTATTTTGGCATATCCGAGTTGTTTTTTCAAATTTAAAGTCATAATTTTACAATTTTCTTTTTTTTTAATCGATAAATATTCTTCAAAGCTGTACTTATGGCAAAAGAAATATAAGGAGAGTTTTTTACATTTTTATTAAGTATAAATTATATGCATGATTATATTTTAAAACGAAAGCATTTAACTAAATACTATTATACTCTCTTTATTCAAAGATCAGTTAATAAATTAGTAATATTAATCTATGTGCAGATTCTAAGCACTAATATAAAACAAAACAATATAATTTCGCCAAACGAAACTATAGCAGTTTTAAAGTGTAAAACTGTATATTTTACATTTTATCATGATTCTATAAATTAAACGCATGAGCTACGTAACGACGCTCGATCATCGCAAAATGAAGAAACTGATCAATTATGATCAATTCATTAGAGCCTTTTGTTTGTTAATGAGAGCATTGATCAATTTGATCCTGGCTTTGACCGCTTTGTACCGAATGTATTCTTCCTCGTGACCCTTTTTGTCGTCTCGTTGCACCTTCCTCGAGTTCTGAATTTCAAAGGTCGATTCATATTCCTTGATAACACGCCGAAGTGTCTAGAAAATCAAATATACGTATTCAATCGATGATGATAACATAGCTTCTAAACAAAAACAAAGGGATCACGAATTCGAATCAGCAAGGACAAATATTAACATATGAATAGATTAATATTTAATCCCAGGTCTAAGCCACTATTTATTGCTAGAAACCCAAGGAATGTTTATTAAAAAAGTTGTCGAGTCACAACGAAACAAATCGGCCTGATTGAGTGAATCAACAGGAGATCCCATTTTATACTAAAACGCAATGCTCTACAAAAATGTAATGTTAAAGACTAGTTAACAAAATCACTTTCGATTAATTTATTTTTCAGTAGACCAGTATTACAAGTAGGTTAGATATAAAAAGAAGAAGATAGAAACTGAATACAACTCTTATAAGTTATCTTTTTTTGTCTATTGCCAACTCACTACTAAACACACTTTATTGTGAAACATAAGAAAACTATTGATACGTACGCATTTAAGTAATTTGGCCTCCGATAATGCTCTGGTCAAGTCGTCAAGGCTGAGGAAGTGCAACCCTTCGTTGGATGGGGCCATGTCTTCCCTCGGAGCCTCTGTAGACGATGTTGACGATGGTATCTCCTCGAGAATTTCACGATTAGGTGGAGATTGTAACGGGGTCTCTACAGTTTCCTGGAAAATAACATTCATACATACTTTAAGAACTCGTGACGTTTAAATTTATTTTATGTAATATATAAAAATGAATACAAACAGTATGGCCTTTATAGAATCGTGAACACTTTTAATCATGTGATGATGTTTAACAAAGTTGTACATGAGCCCGCGAAGGTTTCTGAGTTGGTACAACCAACTTTTGACAGATGGCGCCACTGTCATTCCATGTACCAGAACAACGTCTACGGGGTCAGCTAGTTATTTTAAAAATTGCTCCAATTTACACTCATTCTAGACCTTATTATTTATCTATCTGTTTATTGCTCCATATAGATCTTCCCAAACTGGCGTCAAGATATCCTATTGGACCTTACTGGATATTTTAAAATAAGATGAAAAAAGATAAGAAAATATGGGTGAAACTACCTAAAAATGTATATAAAAGGACTCCATTACCTGGGAAGAGTCAGACGGCTTCTCCTGCGAGTCACTGGAGCTGTCTACACTGGAACCGAAGAGCATGGTCTCATGTTCGTGGATAGTGGCCAGTTCACCGTTAGCTCCCAACACCTGAAACCAAATGTCAAACCATAATCCATATAAAATTAAATAATAAGAACCATCTCAATCACGTCAACTTTGGAAAAAAAAACCATCAAAATCGGTCGTCCGTTTATGAACTATGATGTCATAGATAGACACACACACCGACACATCAAATAACACCCCACTTTTCATATCAATACGTAGAATAACTGTGACTTATCATTGTGATGGTGTATGGTTATCAAACTCAGGGAAAAATCAATAAAAAAAAGCGTGTGTAACATTCTTCTAAAAAAACTTACAACATCATTCCTAGACGAAGCGAGAGCGCGCTTGACGACTCTGTATCGTTCGTACAGATGTCTTGCAGCACCGCGTTCGATGGAGTGGGCTGGCGGGCGACCTCTAGCGGCTTCGAGACGAAGTAGGGCTCGCTGGACGCACGACTTCTCTGCTGCTAACTGAGCAGGAGTCCAACTGCCTTCTGGGATCTCTGCACGCCCGGCTGCTTGGCGACAACCTTCGACCCACTGGGAAGAGTAAAGACAAACCAGAGCTTTAATTCATTATTTTTTTGGTGCCTGAAGCGCTGATGTAAAGGCGGACGGGCCACCTGATGGTAAGTGGGCACCGTCGCTTATGGACACGACCAACATCAGGGGAGTCAGTGCTTCACCAACCTTGAATTATATCTAGTTATGAGCATTATTAGATGAACTCCACCTTCGACAACTGAGGAGAGTGGAAACTCACCATGGCTCTAATTAATTACTAGATTGATATAAGAAACACTCGAGTTACCTCTTCGATAGCCTTGACAATTTCAGCCATAGGTTTGTCGCTCTTCAACGCTGCGTCCAATTTGTCGTCTCTGGCCTTTTGAAGTTTGGCAGCTTGAACCTTAAGAGCATATTCAACAGGATCAGCTTTGATGCAACGTTTCTCCTCCTGCAGGAGTCTTAAGGTCTCGTACATGCGGGTCAACTGCACGTCAGTGATACGATCACATGGGGCGATGGGGTGGCCGTTTTCCTGCTCGTAGTCGCTTTCGTACTTTGCGATGTTCTTTTTCAAGACGCCGATCTGTTCATAGAAGTTATATAGTTACCGCTACATCACACTAAACTGCATTATTATTATCATTCTCTATTATCTCTTCATCTGTTATCATAATTGAAGTATGTAACTGAAGTAAGTAATATATTGTTCGACAGCCCCATTTATCTATCATATAGCTACTCGTAGTGAGTTACGTGTTAAACAAATATCTTAAGAATAAATAAACAAAGATGTTTTCCAAGATCATCCTTAAAATAAAAGACAAGAAACCTTCTTATTAATTTTTTCCAAGCGTCGGTCAGGGCTGGGTTGTGCCCGTCGCGGTGGCACGTTGCGTTCGTCCAAGCGAGCTTGCATCGCCTCCTCATGTCTGTCACCAACGGGAGGGTCTTCCTCCTCACATACTACAGAACAAAAAATATTTATGTAACCTCTTGCCATTTTTTCTCCTCCACAAAGCACCTTTCCGAAATGGTGGTAGATTAGAAAAATACATGCATAAACACTTATGATATGATACACATCAGTGACACATGGGTTTCATACGATGAATAAAGGATTTTGAATTGTATTTACCTAACCAAAAACTACTAGCTCACACCATAAGACGAAAGGGGCAAATATAAGTAAGACAAGCCACTAAAATCCTGTTAACATTTACCTAGCACATAAGTCCTGCTAAAATATCAAAGTTTTATGTATTCGAAGATTTCATAAAATGCCTCCTTCATTTTATTTTAAGAGGAGCACAATTTGGAAGAGCAAAAGTTACTGTAGTCAACTATGAAATTCTTTAGTGTAAGACTCGCATACTCTGGGAAACCTAGGCCTATGCTTCGCGGTATGCATGAATTGTTGCTTGTGGGATAGGTAACCTTCGTATTTCGATCTATAGAAGGACTATCCAAGTGAAAACTACCAACAAACCTTCTGGCTGTTGTTGCACAACATATTCGAAGTGTGGTGGGGTGCCGCAGCGGTGGTCTTCAGAGTGGGCGAAGTGTTCGATCTCCTTGGCATGTCGTGGCTGCCTGGTGGGGGCCCGGCGACGCTTCCCTCCCAACTGCGGCCGCCTCGCACGCGACAACCTCTCAGCACGACGCTCCGACTGGAAATGAAAAGCAAGACTAATGAGTTAGGGACGTTAGTGACATTAGTTTGAGGTTATGGAACTCATTTTCAAATTCGGATGGTTTACTTGGTCTCGTAGACCGGATAAAAAATCCAGTCTACGCTTGGTTTATTCCATTGGGATACTCTTTAGAACAATTACATTTTTGTTTCTATTTTTTTCTATAAGATTTAAGCCCCAAAGTTATTCGAATGAATTGGGCAGTAAGCGAACCATTGCAACCAAGCAAAAGTTGATTTTTTCTACATATTCATAGATTTGGTTCAAAATGAAAACTATAAGAAATTTACCTAGGTATTATGTTATAAGGTCTCACAGTGAAATAGAAAGAAAGGATCGATTGTCGATATTCCAATCTTTGTCTTTGTTCAAGCCTTTTTTCAAGTAGGTAATTAAAGTGGAATTGATAATGATACGAACAATTAATCTTCCCTTGTTATTTCAGTGTGAGACCGCATAGTAACGTTTGTAAATACAGCAATAAATCTTTTTCTTTGGCAAGTGCGCCTGCTACTATAGTAATAAAACTTAATACACGAAACCATTAAGATGATATAAACCTCAAGTCGGTTATAGTCTTGTAGGCGAGAGGGCGGCTGCGACGGCGGTTGCCGCTCCTCACTGTGCGGTCGCCGTTCCTTCCGCTCGTGCGCACACCCGGAGTCGCGACGCTCGCGCCGCTTGCGGGCCTCTCGCTCGCACTCGGGCGCTGCCATATCTTCTGTCTCCCTCTCGTTCGAGCACTGCGCACGCCAGCCGAGCCCAGATATTACAATCTGACGCTCGCTCGAGCACTCTGACTCGTTCCCGAAACCCTAACATGTTTATAGTTTGATGTTAATGTATTATGTTTGTTACGTGTCGAGTGTAAGGCCTCGTCCACGACAGACCAATAAATTTATATATTTTCGATATTTATATCTGTTGCACTGTTTAACTGCCAGAGACAGACAGTTGGATCTGCAGATTCAATCTCTCGTGAACGATGCACTCGATTGATAATGTTGTATGCCACAGTTGATCGTGAAGGAAGATATGGGAAAGCTTTGATGTTTGCAATGTTCGATTTCGTGAATGTACCGTGAACGATGCCAAATAAAAGGTGTATTTAATTTGTATTGTACATATGTACATGAAAGGCAACTTGAAATTCGATAAAGATAGGTACATATTCGTCGCTTGTAAGCAATATTCTATGTTGCCAAAACTATTTCTGGTAAAGCTTCACCACACTTTCTACGACTTCTGAATAGGTAAGTACTACCTATTGATTTTCCTATATTAGCATTAAAGTTACCGGAAAAGCTGTAGAATAGAAGTCATTTAAAATTAAAATAGCAATCTAATATCTAATAACAATTAAAATAAAAAAAGGATTCTGGGCATAAATGTACTTTTCCGATAACCTTAATGTAGCAAAGCTAAAGCTAAAATTTAATAATTTTAAATTTAAAAGTATTATAATCTTTAAACCACTACATAATTATAGGTACTTATATAAAAGAAAATTGTACTAATAGTGTGTCACCCATCGCCTACAACTTTTTAAAAGTACCTGATGGATTTCCAATAGTACCATGATTGCTTCACACTAAATTCTAGACTTGTAACTAATTCCCCGAATTTCCAAAAGATTTCGGCCCAAAGGTGACTCTGAAATTAAACCAGGTCTGCTTCTAAATGTGTCCTTGCTGCATCACGGTAGCAAAAGGAAACTGGGATTAACTCCGTAATATAATCATTTAAAATTTAGACAGTATGAAAAAGCACTTTACAGATTAATCTATTAGATTAGTACAATAATCTAACGAGTCAATGATCCCTCTATATAGACCACTAATAGTCTTTAATACTAAGGAGTGCGGTAAGAAACTCAATCCCAAAATTCTAACAGCTTTCTCGTAACACTATTAAAGTTAGTGTACTGTGAATGAATAACAATGCCCGCAGTAATTTATATTCTGTTATTGTTTCTGTGTGATAAACCCGCCGAGATTATGCAATGTCTATTTTGCAGAGCTCTGTCAGGTAATAGACCACTGAACAAATTTTACTGTGTTGTTATTGTGGCCTCAGTAAACATGGGGAACAAAGAATTTTAGTATATCATAATTGTACGTAATTGAATATAACATTAGTTGTAATCGTAGATTTACTTACAATGCAGTATCTCGCAGCGTTTGCGATCGAGTCCAAGATCCTGGAAATGTTTTCCCGGGCGCGACTGGCCAGGGTTTCTCTTTAAGCCCGGCGCTGGGCAAACCCCGGCAATCCACAATTAAACACTAGGTAACCGGGCTATTGCTTTATCCTTTGATGTAAAACAAAATGAACGAAATAAAACGAAACGGCGGACCTTCCTCGCGCGCCGTTTTGACGGAAGGATAAATACTAGACTAGGCGATGCCTACTGATTTTATGTACATTTATTTGATGATATCACTCCTTTGCACCGACATATCTCGATCCCGGCACATATTGGTACGGCACCGAAAGTCTGTATAGTGATATGCGATGCTTAAAAAGTTACGGTTGCTTCAAAAAGTGCGTAGACACCAGTCTGTAGTTTAGCATTGATAGACCGACTGTTGTTGGTAGGACACCTAGCTCTTATTGCTTGGGGTGAGACTTTATACCAATCATTTTCAATATCCAGATGTACTTGCAAGAGATAAAAGGTTACGAGCGTTCAATTGTCCTCAGTCATTTTTAGTTGTATTCACTGGTATCACTGAGTTAATAATCACTTTTGAAACTTTTCAAATTTAAGACGAAACGACACCTGAAATAGAAAAAACGATTATTGATTTGTGTTATTGTGATTTGAAGGTTTAAAAGGCAACCCGAGTAGCGGAAAACCCAAGGGCTCTAAACAAGACTTATCTACTTTACAAATTATCGCGTAATTTTCGCAAGATAATTACATATTTGTTAACCTTGCATCACGACATTAGACTGATAAGTGGTGACGTTTGTACACAAAGCGGGCTGGTCGACCGGCGGCTTGGCTTCAAGATTTGGCTGATATTCAAGGTCCGCGTTGTTACGCCAAATACATGCAAAATTTACATGATATTTTTCAGTTTTTGGCTATAGAAATACTGACCATGTAACCGTTATGGAAAGAGAATTAAAAACATAGGTACAAAATAAACTTTGATGTAATTTTTCTTGGGTAGTTTAAATTTCATTAGATAATTATTATTCTTATAATAAGGAGCTAACTCAGTAAATACCTACCTAATTACTCAAATATCTAATTTATTAAGGCAACGACTGCTTATCCATACATTTGTCTATGAAAAAATATCGCGTCATCAATAATTGAAAATCAGAAAATGTTACAACTTTTTTGGAGCAAAAATCATACGTGCTGTTTGAGCAATGTGATAGCTTTGATGTAGAATATCAGAATATCTCGTTTCATAATAGCAAATTCGTGTTTTTGTCATGACGCCAAGAATGTACCTACGTGAACACAAAGTAGGACACCGAACTGCGTCGTTGCCCGTCTAATCTGGACAAGATTTTCAGTAAGTAAGTACCTACTTCGGAGTCAAATTCACTCCGATCCAGAGAAAGTATTTTTATATGTTTTATAACTATACTATACTTAGGTAAAAAAACAGTTTAATTGTAAATATGCAAGAAGGTTCGTTTAGTACAATTAAAATCTCTAATAGAAATAAAGACAATAATAAAAGAAAATAAAAAAATGCTCCTGAAAAAAGACTATTGCAATGATACAAAATATTTTGAAAACGACTGGATTAAAATGTTTATGAATATTTTCACAACAACGTGATTCGAATTTTATGTCTATATTATTTGCACTTGTACTTGAAACGGAATTATTAGCATTAGTTGCTAAGTAAGTTTTATTAACTTAGCATTCCACTGATCGGTTTAATATCTCCCTTGGTCGAGAGGATTAGGAAGGTTGGTACTAAAAGACTTAAATAAGGCTTCTCTCGACATAAGTCCTAGCTTTACACGAGCCATGAAAGTTTATTACACAAAATACACGAGAAACCATATATATTCTTGTCGTTGATCAATCGATGTACCTACTCGGATGATATAACTAGGCCATGCGTAGAAATTAAACAAAGAAGTACTACGATGTAGTATGACGTACTTTCCGGACACAAAAAAATATTGTAGTGAACTTCCCTATTTGACTAGTTTTTAAATAATTGAATTACCAATGCTTTGTTGGTCGTAACGAAAAAGAAAAGAAGGTCGAAGGCATTCTTCCATTATAAAAATTATGTAGTTCGTTTTCATGCAATGTCCGAAAACCAAATACTTAGTAAAAATAAATAATTAGTCCCAGCATTGTTGTTGGTCGGCGTCACATCGATGATATCATTTTCACTGTCAGACCATCTATTATTTACAGAATCGATAAAAGAAATTCACATCAACATAAAGAGCTACCTACTTAAAAATACATTGTTTTCTTTAAGTAACAGTTGCAAAGAAACACTCCGTCTGTATCAAATTGTAAAATGAAATCTTATTAAACACAAAACAAGACTGAAAGTTGTATAACGTAAAAACTCTTACGTAACAAAGGCTTTGAACGAGATCCGACTCGTAGACACTCGTAGCATCGTAGAGCGTCTACGAAACACACTCATATTACGCTGTCTGTAACAACTCTATTTTTTTTTTAAACTTCAGTCATTCGACACTAAAGTTGCGTGCGCTTACAAAAAAAAAAGAAAGATAATACTTCTCTCAGCCGTAACATGACGAGACATGAAATAGGCGGATGACTCTAGAAAATTATTTAATTTTTCAGTCATTCTAAAGTGTATTGTTTTCCGGTTTAACGAAATTATAAATTTAGGTTTACACACAATTTCCATAAATAATACTTAATATTATTTTTTAAGGGCAAGAAGCGTCAAGAGCTCTTGATTTTTTATGTATGTATTTTTTTATAATTTATAGGCAGATCTGTGTATGTTATTGCCACAGGTGTGCAAAATTTGAAATCAGTCAATCTCAAATTGCGAAAAAACAACGTACTTGTTATTGATACAATTGGGTGTCATAGCCGGTTGAGTACACCCCCTATGGCATCGTTCAGTCATAATTTTGAAATCCAAGCTTTGAGGGCACTTTTCTAAAGGCTATCCTGCTACTCATCCTTTGTTCAAAATTTGAAACAAATTTTCATATTAGAATCAACAACTAGGCCTGACATCTATTCATGTAATAACAACCTCACCCGCATCGTAAAATTTCTACAATAACAAGATTTATTGCGTAACAAAGAGCTATAATGCGTCGACTAGAACACGTATCTAAAGATACGTGATACTGAAGTCACGTATCAGCTTTAGATTTAATATGCAATCTAGTCACTTCAAACGCCGTGACCGAGGCAATATACATACTCGTAATGGTAGAAATGGTAGAAAAGGGAGGATGCCTTTTATGAATTTTGTAATAAATACGTCTACTTCTGGTAATTCTTCTACTGGTGAATATTTCTGGATATTCAGTTGAATTTTTATTGAAAATTCATTTCCACGATTATAAACTTGGTGTAAATGATATCCGTTATATTAAATAGTTCGTTATACTAAGTAACTTAGTATATAATATCCGTCGATCACAATTAATGAAAATGTAGAGTAGGTAAGGCATGAATGAAAACGTTACTGAAAATAATATTGGCATAATCTGTAGAATTTTCTTTAGTCTGCTGTAAATTTTCCCAACCTGAATAAAGCTGAATAAAGTCAAGAGCAAATAAGTTTTCTTTCATTGTTACAAAAGCATAGAAGTAGTCTTGTTAAAAGACAGCTCACAGTCACTTATACATATGTTTGCCACATAGTAAAAAACATTCACTGAGTTTGAAGAGATCATTTTGCAGCTTTTGAAATGATGTAACGTATAATAAAACTGGCGCGGAAGTTGATACTATCAAAAGCCGACACTAATTAGCTAATTACATAATATAGTGGGGGAGCTAACAAGTGAATTTCGTGTTTCATCCTTGGTTGTTTACATGCAATTAAAGTCCCTTTAATGTTGGTGAAAGTGTACAATGGAACGATGGTTATCTATTCTATAATAAAATATGTAGTATCTAGCATAAATGCAATTGCCAACTTTAATACATACCTAAATAGGTATAGAAAATTATTAAAATTGACTAATGAGAAGTCATTTGTCTATACTCATATAGGTATTTTAATGTTGCATGTTTTGAAATGCTTTCAGTCCATTACATAACATATTGCGCTTCCAATAAGTCTCATTAAACTCAATAGCGGTTATTACTATTTAATGAGGGTTCTCTGCAGAATAATAACTCTTTAGAAAGACGCAGTAATAAATGGTACACTGTGGTAATAGTCTTGCTTACCAGTAAGCGTAATAAAACAATTGCTATTTACGAGCAACTGTTTACATACTTCGCCTAAATTAGGCATGATGGCATGATCATGAATAGGTCATGAATCAATAAATATTGTTCGATTTTCAAATCTGCTACACGAGGCGCGGGTGGAAGAGGGAGAGATTTGACTGTGTGAGTCTGTGTAAATATTTATTTATTCATGTATGTATGTGTTTCAAAATAAGCATGTTGCATACCTTCTTGTTTTAAACATGCTCTTTAATATTTTAATATGCTTTTTTATAGCATGTCTATCTCTACATTAACTTTACAAAGAGCTTTTATATTTAATGTACATATTGATTGATGTACTGACCCAGTCTTAGGTATAATACCGAAATATTAAGATAAAAGTGCGTTGTCAGTCCGTGTGTTTATGATGTTATCACTGCAACACAAACTCTGAGTATGAGAACGTTTATTTGTGACACTCATTCCCATCGATTGTTTATAGATACCATTTATACTAACCATAATATTTATCTATATTTGTTTGTTATTACAGTAATCAATTCTGAGTTTGACGTCTTGTTTGATTATTATTCATCGAAGAACCTTGAGATTGTGTACAAAATGAATACTGTCTATTCAAGTTAGCGTACAGCGTATATTTTAGCGAAACTCCGAAACTTCCCCCTAGCCTATAGCTTTGCCGTGAAAGTAAATCAAGAATATTATTACTTATGTAGATTAAGTAACTGACTGTAAGTTGTAACCTTGGTGGTTGTAGCATGTCGTCAAAGATTCTCTTATCTCGATCGAATTGATTAGCTGAAATGAAACAGACGTGAATAGCAATCGAAGAAGGTCAAATTATTTAAAACGAACATAAGTTACGGCATTGTTTTCGACGTTTAATAAATGTTAAGTGCTAAAGTTGGAGACCGGGTCTCATGACGTCCCTAAGGACTCTCTAAGGTATGAAGGGTGTTGTTCCGTCCTGTTCTAGTTAATGGACTGTTAAAAAATTACCTAATAAAATGTTCAAAGTACGGCTGTATCTACAATATTCTCTTGGAAGCAAGGACTTCCATCGTCATTATTTTCGAGATTGAAGGCGATGTATTCCATTCAATATAGTTTAGTACAACAGTAGGTATAATAGAAACGTATCCGTATACGTAGGTGGTAGTGCCATGTATGGTCTGGTCCATAATTGCCTTTATAGCAATTGCGTTTCGGTCTGAAGGGTGTTTTGGGATATATGTAGATAATAGAGGCGAATATCTGTCCTCAAGGGTAGCAACGCATCGGTGACAAACTACGAGTGGGACAGTTATTGATTGGACCATTATTAATAGGGTGGCAGGGGACGGTGGCACTGTCAGCTTGTTTATTACCTTTTTTCTACAACTTTTTTTATTATTTGACTAAGCGAGACCGATTTCTCTGGAGACCTTTTTCTAGTATTTATGGTCATCTATGCTGTATGAAATACCCGTATTAATTTTCGCTTTGTTACCTATTTTTTTGAAGAAACTTTTAATTGTTTGAGTCCATTCTTTTAACTATGTTCCAGTGACATTCGGATGGTGATTGTGGCATTTGACCCGGTTTCACCGGGTTCATTGCACGGGAGCCGGCCGGTGGGCGTGGCCTGATGGAAGGGCTAAGATCAATGGATTACGTCTTCCTGTTATCAATTACTTGTCAACGCTGTTTGTTATATAAATACAGCTAGTAATTAGGATACTTGTCCTAGTTGTGAGGAGAAAAGTGTACCTCGAGTTAAAGAAGCTTCTAGGTCTAGGTTTTAAATGCGGAAATAATTACGTAATAGATAGTTAAATATTTACGTAATAATTAGGTTTACCGTCTGCACAGTGTATATTGGATATTTGTAGGTACATATTAAATTATCGGACACATCTATGAATAATAATGAAAAAAAAAACAAAAATAAACGGTGCCTTCAATATTTGGTATCTTCTTAATTAATCACAATTTGAATTATTAGAAGTTTTCAAACAAAATTCCAAAAAACCTAACAGATATTTTTGAATAAATAAAATTATAAATATTGACATACAAATATAATTTAGAGCAAAAGATTAAACAATAGACATTATGATAAAATTCCAAATAAGTAAACCCATTAAAATAACCGCAAACGTGAAAGAAAAATTGATGCCGTTTTACGCTACGTTATAGCCACAAAAACGTCCTTGGAACCGGAGGCTTTCATCTCGACAAAGCATCTCGTATACCTACTCACCCGAACAGTTCCGTACAATCAGAAAAATCTCTACAAAATACATCCAGACTTACCGTAACCGGCGAATGGAGCTTAGTATTCAAATACAAGTACACACAAACAAGGAAGTAACCAAATTGATCACAGAATGGCGTCGCAGCTCAAAATGGCAGCGTGACGTCCGGTCGCGAGCGTCTTGCGGGAGTCACTGAAGGGAGGTTGGGCGTTGTTGCTGGTATAGGGAAGTCGGCGTGGTTTGCTATCGATAAACTTAATTTATTGGTGGGATATTTTCGGTTAACTAAAGTACAGTTTTTAAAAAAGCTTCAACCGGCATTTTACTAAGTGGTAAATAAACCAACATTGCTCCATATTAAGTCACTTCTCAAAAGAAGGGTCAAAAGGAGATTGACCAAGTGACTATGGAACTCAGTATCGCTATCAAATCTATAGTGTCCTAATGTAACTGAGCTTAATTTTTAGCATGATTTTAGTACTTTTAGTTACATATAAAAAAATATTTACAATTCTCCGCATTCACCAGCAATATGGCAATAAAGAATCACTATAATTTTATCCATTGAAGGTTAGTTAAGAAATGTAATTTTTATTTCAGTAGTAATGCAGCAATGTATATTGAAAGTG